>JANJXV010001232.1:57500-102500 GCA_024803745.1 Megascapheus bottae | reverse complement strand
TTAGGGTAAGGGTAATTGTTAGGTTTAGAGATAGGGGTAGGGTTAGGGTTAGGGTAAGGGTTAGGATTAGGGTTAGGGTTAGGGTAAGCGTTAGAGTTAGGTTTAGGTTAGGATTAGAGTTAATGTTAGTGTTAGGTTAAGGGTTAGGGTTAGGGTTAGGATTAGGTTTAGGGTAAGAGTTAGGGTTAGGGGTTAGTGTTAGGTTTAGCGTTAGGGTAAGGTTTAGGGTTAGGTTTAGGTTTAGGGTAAGCGTTATGGTTAGGGTTAGGGTTAGGGATAGGGTTAATGTTAGGGTTAGGGTTAGGGTTTGGGTAAGGGTAAGGGTTAGGGTTAAGGTTAGGGTTAGGGTTAGGTTAAGGGTTAGGGTTAGGGTAAGGTTTAGTGTTAGGGTTAGGGTAAAGGTAAGGGTTAGGTTTAGGGTTACTGTTAGGTTTAGGGTTAGGGTAAGTTGTAAGGGTTAGGGTTAGGTTTAGGGTTACGTTTAGGGTTAGGGTTAGGGTTAGGGTAAGGAGAAGGGTTAGGGTTACGGTTAGGGTTAGGTTTAGGGTTGGGTTTAAGGTTAGATTTATTGTTAGGGTAAAGGTAAGGTTTAGGGTTAGGTTTATTGTTAGGGTTAGTGTTAGGATAAGGGTAAGCGTTAGGGTTAGGGTTAGGGAAGGGTAAGGGTCAGGATTAGGATTAGGTTTAGGGTAAGGGTTAGGGTTAGGGTTAGGGTTAGGGTAAGGGTAAGGTTTAGGGTTATGGTTAGGGTTAGGGTTAGGGATAGGGTTACGTTTAGGGTAAGGGTAAGGTTTAGGGTTAGGGTTAGGGTTAGGGTAAGTGTAAGGGTTATGGTTAGGGTAAGGGTTAGGGTAAGGGTTAGGGTTAGGGTTAGGGTTATGGTTATGGTTAGGGTTAGGGTTAGCGTTAAGTTTAGGGTTAGGGTTCGGGTAAGGGTAAAGGTTAGGGTTAAGGTTATGGTTAGGGTTGCGGTTAGGATAAGGGTTAGGGTAAGGATATATGTTAGGGTTAGGGTTAGGGTTAGGGATAGAGTTTGGGTAAGGGTAAGTGTTAGGGTTAGGGTTAGGGATAAGGTAGGGTAAGGTTTAGAGTTAGGGTTAGGGTTAGGGTAAGTGTTATGGTAAGGGTTAGGGTTAGGGTTAGGTTTAGGGTTGGGGTTAAGGTTACAGTTAGGGTTAGGTTTAGGGTTAGTTTTAAGGTTAGGGGTAGGGTTAGGGTTAGGGTTAGGTTTAGGGTTAAGGTTAGGGTAAGGGTAAGGGTAAGGGTAAGGGTTAGGGTTAGGGTAAGGGTTAGGTTTAGGTTTAGTGTAAGGGTTAGGGTTAGGGTTAGGGTTATGGTAAGTGTAAGGGTTAGGGACAGGGTAAGGGTTAGCGTAAGGGTTAGGGTTAGGGTTAGGGTTAAGATTAGGGTTAGGGTTCGGGTAAGGGTGAAGGTTAAGGTTAGGGTTAGGGTTAGGGTTATGGTTAGGGTTAGGGTTAGGGTAAGGATATGTGTTAGGGTTACGGTTAGGGTTAGGGTTAGAGTTAGGGTAAGGGTAAGGGTTAGGGTTAGGTTTAGGGTTAAGGTAAGTGTAAGGGTTAGGGTTAGGGATAGGGTTATGTTTAGGGTAAGGGTTAGGGTTAGGGTTAGGGTAAAGGTAAGGTTTAAGTTTAGGGTTAGGGTAAGGGTAAATGTTAGGGTTAGGGTTATGGTTAAGGATAGGTTTAGGGTTAGGGTAAGGGTAAGGGTGAGCGTTAGGTTTAGGGTTAGGCTTAGGGGATACGTTTAGTGTTAGGGTTAAGGTTAATGTAAGGGTAAGGATTAGGTTTAGGGTTAGAGTTAGGTTGAGGTTTAGGGTTAGTGTTAGGGTTAGGGTAAGGATAAGGGTAAGGGTTAAGGTTCGGTTTAGGTTTAAGGTTCGGTTTAGGGTTAAAGTTAGGGTTAGGGTGAGGGTAAGTGTAAGGGTTAGGGTTAGGTTTAGGCTTAGTGTTAGGCTAAGGGTAAGTGTTAGAGTTAGGGTTAGGGTTAGGTTTAGGGTTAGGGTTAGGGTAAGGGTAAGGGTTAGGGTTAAGGTTAGGGTTAGGGTTAGGTTTAGGCTTAGGGTTAGGGTTAGGTTTAGAGTAAGGGTAAGGGTTAGGGTTAGGGTTAATGTTAGGGTTAGGGTAAGGGTTAGGGTAAGGGTAAGTGTTAGGGTTAGATTTAGGGTTAGGGTTAGGTTAAGGGTTATCATTAGAGTTAGGGTTAGGGTTAGGGTAAGTGTTAGGGTTAGGGTTAGGGTTAGGGTAAGTGTTAGGGTAAGGGTTAGATTTAGGGTTAGGTTTAGGGTTGGGGTTAAGGTTAGGGTTAGGGTTAGGGTTAGGGTTAGTTTTAGGGTTAGGGGTTAGGGTTAGGGTTAGGGTTAGGGTTAGGTTTAGGGTTAGGGTTAGGGTAAGGGTAAGGGTTAGGGTTAGGGTAAGAGTTAGGGTTAGGGTTAGGGTAAGGGTTAGGGTTACGTTTAGGGTTAGGGTAAGGGTAAATATTAAGGTTAGGGTAATATTTAGGGTAAGGGTTAGGGTTAGGGTTAGGGTTATGGTCAGGGTTATGTTTAGGGTTAGGGTTAGGGTTAGTGTTAGTGTTAGTGTTAGGGTTAGGTTTAGGGTTAAGTTTAGGTTTAGGGATAGGGTAAGGATATGTGTTAGGGTTATGGTTATGGTTAGGGTTAAGGTTAGGGTAAGGGTAAGTGTTAGGGGTAGGGTTAGGGTTAAGTTAAGGGTAATGGTTAGGGTTAGGGTTAGGGATAGGTTTAGGTTTAGGGTAAGGGTTAATGTTAGGGTTAGGGTAAGGGTAAGGTTTAGGGTTATGGTTAGGGTAAGGGTAAATGTTACGGTTAGGGTTAGGGTTAATTTTAGGTTTAGGGTTAGGGTAAGGGTTAGCGTTAGGGTAAGGCTTAGGCTTAGGGGTTACGGTTAGGGTTAGGATTAGGGTTAGTGTAAGGGTTAAGTTTAGGTTTAGGGTGAGGGTAAGAGTAAGGGTTAGGGTTAGGTTTAGGCTTAGGGTTAGGCTAAGGTTAAGTGTTAGAGTTAGGGTTACGGTTAGGTTTATGGTTAGGGTTAGGGTTAGGGTTAGGATTAGGGTAAGGGTAAGGGATAGGGTTAAGGTTAGGATTAGGGTTAGGTTTAGAGTTAGGGTTAGGGTTAGGTTTAGGGTAAGGGTTAGGGTTAGAGTTAGGGTAAGGGTAAGGTTTAGGGTTAGGGATAGGGTTAGGTTTAGGGTAAGGGTAAGGTTTAGGGTTAGGATTAGGTTTAAGTTAAGGTTAAGGGTTAGGGTTAGGGTAAGGGTTAGGGTTAGGGTTAGTGTAAGGTTAAGGTTTAGGGTTAGGGTTAGGGTTAGGTTTAGTGTTAGGGTAAGGGTTAGGGTTAGGGTTAGTGTTAGGGTTAGGGTTAGGGTTAGGGTTAGGGAAAGTGTTAAGGTTAGGTTTAGTGTTAGGTTAAGGGTAAGGGTTAGGGTTAGGTTACGGGTTAGGGTAAGGGTTAGGGTTAGGGTTAGGTTTAGGGTTAGGGTTAGGATTAGCGTGAGTGTTAGTGTTATTGTTAGGGTTAGTGTTAGGGTTAGGTTTAGGGTTAGGGTTAAATTTAGGTTTAGGGTTCGGGTAAGGGTAAAGTTTAGGGTTGAGGTTAGGGTTAGGGTTACGGTTAAGATGAGGGTTAGGGTAAGGATATGTGTTAGGGTTAGGGTTAGGTTTAGGGTTAGAGGTGGGGTAAGTGTAAGTGTTAGGGTTAGGGTTAGGGTTGAGGTAAGGGTAACGTTTAGGGTTAGGGTTAGGGTAAGTGTTAGGGTAAGGGTTAGGGTTAGCGTTAGGTTTAGGATTGGGGTTAAGGTTACGGTTAGGGTTAGGTTTAGGGTTAGTTTTAAGGTTAGGGGTTAGGGTTAGGTTTAGGGTTAGGGTTAGGGTAAGGGTAAGGGTTAGGTTTAGGGTAAGAGTTAGGGTTAGGTTTAGGGTAAAGGTTAGGGTTAGGATTAGGGTAAGGGTAAGGGTTAGGGATAGGGTAAGGGTTAGGGTAAGGGTTAGGGGTAGGGTTAGGGTTAGGGTTAAGGTTAGGGTTAAGTTTAAGGTTAGGGTTCGTGTAAGGGTAAAGGTTAATGTTAGGGTTAGGGTTAGGGTTACAGTTAGGGTTATGGTTAAGGTAAGGATATGTGTTAGGGTTAAGGTTAGGGTTCGGGTTAGGGTTGAGGTTAGGTTTAGGGTGAGGGTAAGAGTAAGGGTTAGGTTTAGGTTTGGGCTTAGGGTTAGGCTAAGGGTAAGTGTTAGAGTTAGGGTTAGGGTTAGGTTTAGGGTTAGGGTTAGGGTAAGGGTAAGGGTTAGGGTTAAGGATAGGGGTAGGGTTAGGTTTAGGGTTAGGTTTAGGGTTAGGGTAAGGGTAAGGGTTAGAATTAGGATTAGGGTTAGGGTTAGGGTAAGGTTAAGGGTTAGGGTTAGGTTTAGGTTTAGGGTTAGGGTTAGTGTTAGGGTAAGGGTAAGGTTTAGGGTTAAGGTTAGGGTTAGGCTTAGGGTTAGGGTTAGGGTTAGCGTTAGGATAAGGGTAAGTGTTAGGGTTAGGGTTAGGGTTAGGGTAAGGGTAAGGTTTAGGGTTAAGGTTAGGGTTAGGTTTAGGTTTGGGGTTAAGGTTAGATTTAGGGTTAGGGTAAGGGTATGGTTTAGGGTTAGGTTTAGGGTTAGGGTTAGCGTTAGGATAAGGGTTAGTGTTAGGGTTAGGGTTAGGGTTAGGGTTAGGCTAAGGGTAAGGGTTAGGGTTAGGGTTAGGTTTAGGTGTATCGTTAGGGTTAGGGTTAGGGTAAGGTTAAGGGCTAGGGTTAAGGTTAGGGTTAGGGTTAGGTTTATGGTTAGGGTTAGGGTTAGGGTAAGGGTAAGGTTTAGGGTTAGGATTAGGGTTAGGGTTAGGGTAAGGGTAAGGGTTAGGGATAGGGTTAAGGTTAGGGTTAGTTTTAGGGTTGGGGTTAAGGTTAGATTTAGGGTTAGGGTAAAGGTAAGGTTTAGGGTTAGGTTTATTCTTAGGGTTAGCATTAGGATAAGGGTAAGGGTTAGGGTTAGGGTTAGGGTTAAGGTAAGGGTAAGGGTTAGGGTTAGGGTTAGGTTTAGGGTAAGGATTAGGGTTAGGGTTAGGGTAAGGGTAAGGTTTAGAGTTAGGGTAAGGGTTAGGGTTACGGTTAGGGTTAGGGTTAGGGTAAGGATATGTGTTAGGGTTAGGGTAAGGGTTAAGGTTGATGTTAGGGTTAGGGTTAGAGTAAGGGTTAGGAGTAGAGTTAGGGTTAGGGTTAGGGATAGGTTTAGGGTTAGGGTTAGGGTTAGGGTTAGGGTTAGGATAAGTGTAAGGATAGGGTTAGGGTTAGGGTTAGGGTTAGGGTAAGGGTTAGGGTTAGGGTTAGGGTTAGGGTTAAGTTTAGGTTTAGGGGTAGGGTAAGGGTAAAGTTTAGGGTTAGGGTTAGGGTTAGGGTTAGGGTTACGGTTAGGGTTAGGGTTAGGGTAAGGATATGTGTTAGGGTTAGGGTTAGGGTTAAGGTAAGGGTAAGAGTTAGGGTCATGGTTAGGGTTGGGTTTAGGTTTAGGGTAAGGGTTAGGGTTAGGGTTAGGGTAAGTGTAAGGTAGGGTTAGGGTTAAGGTTAGGGTAAGGGTAAGGGTTAGGGTTAGTGTTAGGGTTAGGGTTACTGTTAGGGTTAGGGTTAGGTTTAGGGTAAGGATATGTGTTAGGGCTAGAGTTAGGGTTAGTGTTAGGGTTAGGGTTACTGTTAGGGTTAGGGTTAGGTTTAGGGTAAGGATATGTATTAGGGCTAGAGTTAGGGTTAGGGTTAGGGTTAGGGTTAGGTTTAGAGTAAGGGTAAGGTTTAGTGTTAGGGTTAGGGTAAGGATAAGGGTTAGGGTTAAGGTTAGGGTTAGGGTTAAGTTTCGGGTTAGGGTTAAGGTTAGGGTTGGGGTGAGGGTAAGAGTAAGGGTTAGGGTTAGGTTTAGGCTTAGGGTTAGGCTAAGGGTAAGTGTTAGAGTTAGGGTTAGGGTTAGGTTTAGGGTTAGGGTTAGTGTTAGGGTAAGGGTTAGGGTTAAGGTTAGGGTTAGGTTTAGGGTTGGGGTTAAGGTTAGATTTAGGGTTAGGGTAAGGGTAAGGTTTACGGTTAGGTTAGGGTTAGGGTTAGCGTTAGGATAAGGGTAAGGGTTAGGGTTAGGGTTATTGTTAGGGTTAGGATAAGGGTTAGGGTTAGGGTTATGGTTAGGGTTAGGGTAAGGGTAAGGGTTAGGGTTAGGGTTAGTGTTAGGGTTATTGTTAGGGTTAGGGTTAGGGTTAGGGTAAGGATATGTGTTAGGGCTAGAGTTAGGGTTAGGGTTACGGTTAGGTTTAGGGTAAGGGTAAGGTTTAGGGTGAGGGTTAGGGTTAGGCTAAGGGTAAGGGTTAGGGTTAGGGTTAGGGTTAATGTTAGTTTAATGTTAGGTTAAGGGTAAGGGTTAGGGTTAGGTTAAGAGTTAGGGTAAGGGTGAGGGTTAGGGTTAGGGTTAGGGTTATGTTTAGGTTTAGGGTTAGGATTAGCGTGTTAGTGTTAGGGTTAGGGTTAGGGTTAGGGTTAAGTTTAGGGTTAGGGTTCGGGTAAGGGTAAAGGTTAGGGTTAGGGTTAGGGTTAGGGTTACGGTTAGGTTTAGGGTTAGGGTAAGGATAAGGTTTAGCGTTAGGGTTAGGGTTAGGCTTAGGGGTTAAGGTTAGGGTTAGGTTTAGGGTTAGTGTAAGGGTAAGGATTAGGTTTAGGGTTAGTGTTAGGTTTAGGGTTAGCGTTAGTGTTAGGGTTAGGGTATGGATAAGGGTTAGGGTTAAGGTTAGGGTTAGGGTTAGGGTTCGGGTTAGGGTTAGGGTTAGGGTTAGGGTAAGGGTAAGGGTTAGGGTACGGTTAGGGTTAGTTTTAGGGTTGGGGTTAAGGTTAGATTTAGGGTTAGGCTAAAGGTAAGGTTTAGAGTTAGGTTTATTGTTAGGGTTAGCATTAGGATAAGGGTAAGGGTTAGGGTTAGGGTTAGGGTTAAGGTAAGGGTAAGGGTTAGGCTTAGGGTTAGGTTTAGGGTAAGGATTAGGGTTAGGGTTAGGGTAAGAGTAAGGTTTAGGTTTAGGGTAAGGGTTAGGGTTACGGTTAGGGTTAGGGTTAGGGTAAGGATATGTATTAGGGTTTGGGTAAGGGTTTAGGTTGATGTTAGGGTTAGGGTTAGAGTAAGGGTTAGGAGTAGGGTTAGGGTTAGGGTTAGGGATAGGGTTAGGGTTACCGTTAGGGTTAGGGTTAGGTTTAGGGTAAGGATATGTGTTAGGTTTAGGGTTAGGGATAGGGTTAAGGTTAGGGGTAGAGTTAGGGTAAGGGTAAGGGTTAGGGTTAGGTTTAAGGTTAGGGTTAGTGTAAGGGTAAGGGTTAGGGTTAGGTTTAGGGTTAGGGTTTAGGGTAAGGGTAAGGGGTAGGATTAGGGTTAGGGTTAGGTTTAGGGTTAGGGTTAGGGATAGGTTTCGGGTAAGGGTAAGGGTTAGGGCTAAGATTAGGGTTAGGGTTAGGTTATGGGTTAGGGTTAGTGTAAGGGTTAGGGTTAGGGTTAGGGTTAGGGTTAGGGTTTGGTAACGGTAAAGGTTAGGGTTAGGGTTAGGGTTAGGTTTAGGGTAAGGGATAGGGTTAGGGTTAGGGTTAGGGTTAGGGTAAGGGTAAGGGTTAGGGTTAGGTTTAGGGTTAGGGTTAAGGTAAGGGTTAGGGTTAGGGTTAGGGTTAGGCTTAGGATTAGGGTAAGGGGTAGGGTTAGGTTTAGGGTTAGGCTTAGGTTTAGGGAAAGGGTTAGGTTTAGGGTTAGGGTTAGGTTTAGGGTTAGATTTAGGGTAAGGGTAAGGGAAAGGGTTAGTGTTAGGATTAGGTTTAGGGTCAGGGTAAGGGTTAGTGTTAGGTTTACGGTTAGGGTTAGGTTAAGGGTTAGGGTTAGGGGTAGGGTTAGGGTTAGGGTTATTGTAAGGGTAAGGGTTAGGGATAGGGTTAGGTTAGGTTTAGGGTAAGTGTTAGGGGTTAGGGTTAGGGTTAGGGTTAGGGTTACGGTTAGGTTTAGGGTTAGGGTAAGGATAAGGTTTAGCGTTAGGGTTAGGGTTAGGCTTAGGGGTTAAGGTTAGGGTTAGGTTTAGGGTTAGTGTAAGGGTAAGGATTAGGTTTAGGGTTAGTGTTAGGTTTAGGGTTAGCGTTAGTGTTAGGGTTAGGGTATGGATAAGGGTTAGGGTTAAGGTTAGGGTTAGGGTTAGGGTTCGGGTTAGGGTTAGGGTTAGGGTTAGGGTAAGGGTAAGGGTTAGGGTACGGTTAGGGTTAGTTTTAGGGTTGGGGTTAAGGTTAGATTTAGGGTTAGGCTAAAGGTAAGGTTTAGAGTTAGGTTTATTGTTAGGGTTAGCATTAGGATAAGGGTAAGGGTTAGGGTTAGGGTTAGGGTTAAGGTAAGGGTAAGGGTTAGGCTTAGGGTTAGGTTTAGGGTAAGGATTAGGGTTAGGGTTAGGGTAAGAGTAAGGTTTAGGTTTAGGGTAAGGGTTAGGGTTACGGTTAGGGTTAGGGTTAGGGTAAGGATATGTATTAGGGTTTGGGTAAGGGTTTAGGTTGATGTTAGGGTTAGGGTTAGAGTAAGGGTTAGGAGTAGGGTTAGGGTTAGGGTTAGGGATAGGGTTAGGGTTACCGTTAGGGTTAGGGTTAGGTTTAGGGTAAGGATATGTGTTAGGTTTAGGGTTAGGGATAGGGTTAAGGTTAGGGGTAGAGTTAGGGTAAGGGTAAGGGTTAGGGTTAGGTTTAAGGTTAGGGTTAGTGTAAGGGTAAGGGTTAGGGTTAGGTTTAGGGTTAGGGTTTAGGGTAAGGGTAAGGGGTAGGATTAGGGTTAGGGTTAGGTTTAGGGTTAGGGTTAGGGATAGGTTTCGGGTAAGGGTAAGGGTTAGGGCTAAGATTAGGGTTAGGGTTAGGTTATGGGTTAGGGTTAGTGTAAGGGTTAGGGTTAGGGTTAGGGTTAGGGTTAGGGTTTGGTAACGGTAAAGGTTAGGGTTAGGGTTAGGGTTAGGTTTAGGGTAAGGGATAGGGTTAGGGTTAGGGTTAGGGTAAGGGTAAGGGTTAGGGTTAGGTTTAGGGTTAGGGTTAAGGTAAGGGTTAGGGTTAGGGTTAGGGTTAGGCTTAGGATTAGGGTAAGGGGTAGGGTTAGGTTTAGGGTTAGGCTTAGGTTTAGGGAAAGGGTTAGGTTTAGGGTTAGGGTTAGGTTTAGGGTTAGATTTAGGGTAAGGGTAAGGGAAAGGGTTAGTGTTAGGATTAGGTTTAGGGTCAGGGTAAGGGTTAGTGTTAGGTTTACGGTTAGGGTTAGGTTAAGGGTTAGGGTTAGGGGTAGGGTTAGGGTTAGGGTTATTGTAAGGGTAAGGGTTAGGGATAGGGTTAGGTTAGGTTTAGGGTAAGTGTTAGGGGTTAGGGTTAGGGTTAGTGTAAGGGTTAGTGTTAGGGTTAGGGTTAGGTTAAGGATAAGTGTTAGGGTTAGGGTTAGGGTTAGGGTAAGGGTAAGTGTTAGGGTTAGGTTTATGGTTAGGGTTAGGGTTAGGGTTAGGGTTAGGGTAAGGTTAAGGGTTAGGTTTAGAGTTAGTGGTAGGGTTAGGGTAAGGGTAAGGGTTAGGGTAAGGGTTAGGGTTAGGGTTAGGGTTAGACTTCATGTTAGGGTTAGGTGAAGGTTAAGGGTTAGGGTTAGGTTTACGGTTAAGGTTAGGTAAAGGGTTAGGTTTAGGGGTTAGGTTTAGGGTTATGGTAAGGGTTAGGTTTAGTGTTAGGGTTAGGGTTATGGTAAAGATTAAGGTTAGAATTAGGGTGAGGTTAAGAGTTATGGTTAGGGTTAGGGTTAGGGTAAGGTTAAGTGTTAGTGTTACGGTTAGGGTTAGGTTAGGGTAAGGGTTAGTGTTAGGGTTAGTGTTAGGTTTAGGGTTGGGGTTAAGGTTAGGGTTAGGGTTAGGGTAAGGCTAAGAGTTAGGGTTAGGGTTAGGGTTAGGGTTAGTGTTAGGGTAAGGGTTAGGGTTAGGTTTAGGGTTAGGGGTTACGGTTAGAGTTAGGTTTAGGGTTAGGTTTAGGGTAAGGGTAAGGGGTAGGGTTGGGGATAGGGTTAGGGTTAGGCATAGGTTTAGGGTTAGGGTTAGGGTAATGGTAAGGGTTAGGGTTAGGGTTAGGATTAAAGTTAGGTTTATGGTTAGGGTAATGGTAAGGGTTAGGTTAGGGTTAGGGTTAGGGTTAGGGTAAGGCTAAGAGTTAGGTTAGGGTTACGGTAAGGGTAAGGGTTATGGTTAGGTTTAGGGTTAGGGTTAGGGTAAGGGTAGGATTAGGGTTAGGGTTAGGGTTAGGGTTAAGGTTAGGGTTAGGGTTAGGGTTAGGTTAAGTGTAAGGGTTCGTGTTTGGTTTAGGGTTAGGGTTAGGGTAAAGGTAAGGCTTAGGTTTAGGATTAGGGTTAGGGTAAGGGTAATTGTTAGGTTTAGAGATAGGGGTAGGGTTAGGGTTAGGGTAAGGGTTAGGATTAGGGTTAGGGTTAGGGTAAGCGTTAGAGTTAGGTTTAGGTTAGGATTAGAGTTAATGTTAGTGTTAGGTTAAGGGTTAGGGTTAGGGTTAGGATTAGGTTTAGGGTAAGAGTTAGGGTTAGGGGTTAGTGTTAGGTTTAGCGTTAGGGTAAGGTTTAGGGTTAGGTTTAGGTTTAGGGTAAGCGTTATGGTTAGGGTTAGGGTTAGGGATAGGGTTAATGTTAGGGTTAGGGTTAGGGTTTGGGTAAGGGTAAGGGTTAGGGTTAAGGTTAGGGTTAGGGTTAGGTTAAGGGTTAGGGTTAGGGTAAGGTTTAGTGTTAGGGTTAGGGTAAAGGTAAGGGTTAGGTTTAGGGTTACTGTTAGGTTTAGGGTTAGGGTAAGTTGTAAGGGTTAGGGTTAGGTTTAGGGTTAGGGTTAGTGTAAGGGTAAGGGTTAGGGTTAGGTTTAGGGTTAGGGTTTAGGGTAAGGGTTAGGATTAGGGTTAGGGTTAGGTTTAGGGTTAGGGTTAGGGATAGGTTTAGGGTAAGGGTAAGGGTTAGGGCTAAGATTAGGGTTAGGGTTAGGTTATGGGTTAGGGTTAGGGTTAGGGTGTGGGTTAGGGTAAGGGTTAGGTTTAGGAATAGGGTTAGGGTTAGGGTAAGGGTTAGGGTTAGGTTTAGGGTAGGGTAAGGTTTAGTGTTGGGGTTAAGGTTACGGTTAGGTTAAGGGTTAGAGTTTGGGTTAGTGTTAGGGTTAGGGTTAGGGTAAGGGTTAGGGTTAGGGTTAGGGTTAGGGTTTGGTAAGGGTATAGGTTAGGGTTAGGTTTAGGGTTAGGATTAGGGTAAGGGTAAGGGTTAGGGTTAGGGTTAGGGTTAGGGTAAGGGTTAGGGTTAGGTTTAGGGTTAGGGTTAGGGTAAGGTTAAGGGTTAGGGTTACTGTTAGGGATATGGTTAGGGTTAGGGTTAGTGTAAGGTAAGGGTTAGGTTAGGGTAAGGGTTAGGGTTAGGGTAAGGGTTAGGGTTAGGGTTAGGGTTAGGGCTAGGGTAAGGGTAAGGTTTAGGGTTAGGTTTAGGTTTAGGGTTAGGTTTAGGGTCAGGTTAAGTGTTAGTGTTAGGGTTAGGGTTAGGGTTAGGGTAAGTGTTAGGGTTAGGGTTAGGTTTACGGTTGGGGTTAAGGTTAGGATTAGGGTTAGGGTAAGGGTAAGGGTTAGGTTTAGGGTTAGGGTTAGGGTAAGGGTTATGGTTATGGTTAGGGTTAGGGTTAGGGTTAAGGTTAGGATTAGGGTTAGGGTTAGGGTTAGGATAAGTGTAAGGGTTCGTGTTAGGTTTAGGGTTAGGGTTAGGGTAAAGGTAAGGGTTAGGTTTAGGATTAGGGTTAGGGTAAGGGTAATTGTTAGGTTTAGGGTAAGGTTTAGCTTTAGGGTAAGGGTAAGGGTTAGGGTTACGGTCAGGGTTAGGGTTAGGGTTAGGGTTAGGGTTGGGGTTAGGGTAAGGGTAAATGTTAGGGTTAGGGTTAGGATAAGAGTAAGGGTTAGGTCAGAGTTAGGGTTAAGGATTAGATTGAGGGTTAGTGTTAGGGTTAGGGTTAGGGTAAGGGTTAGGGTTAGGTTTTGGGTTAGGGTTAGGGTAAAGGTAAGGGTTAGGTTTAGGGTTAGTGTTAGGTATAGGGTTAGGATTAGGGTTAGGGTAGGGAAAGGATAAGGGTTAGGGTTAAGGTTAGGTTTAGGGTTAGGGTTAGGGTTAAGGTTAGGGTTAGGGTTAGGGTAAGGTTAAGGGTTAGGGTTAGGTTTAGGGTTAGGCTTAGGGTAAGGGTAAGGTTTATGAATTGGGTTAGGGTTAGGGTTAGGGTTAGGGTTAGGGTTAGTGATAGGGTTAGGGTAAGGGTAAGGGTTAGGGTTAAGATTAGGTTTAGGGTTAGGTTTAGAATTAGGGTTACTGTTAGGGTGTGGGTTAGGGTAAGGGTTAGGATTAGGAATAGGATTAGGGTTAGGGTAAGTTTAAATGTTAGGGTTAGGGTTAGGGTAAGGTTTAGTGTTGGGGTTAAGGTTAGGGTTCGGTTAAGGGTTAGAGTTTGAGTTAGGTTTGGGGTTAGGTTAAGGGTATGTGTTAAGGTTAGTGTTAGGGTTAGGATTTGGTTTAGCATTAGGGTAAGGGTAAGGGTTAGGTTAAGGGGTAGGGTTAAGTTAAGGGTAAGGGTCAGGGTTAGGGTTAGGGTTAGGATTAGGGTAAGGGTTAGGGTTAGGTTTAGATTAAGGGTAAGGTTTAGGGTTAGGGTTAGGGTTAGGGTAAGGGTTAAGGTTAGAGTTAAGGTTAGGTTTAGGTTTAGGGTAAGGGTAAGGCTTAGTGTTTGTGTTAGGGTTAGGGTTAGGGTAAGGGTAAGGGTTAGGGTTAGGGTTAGTGTTAGTTAGGTTAAGGGTTAGGGTTGGGGTTAGGATAAGGGTTAGTGTTAGGATTAGGGTAAGGGTAAGGGTTAGGTTAGGTTAGGGTTAGGGTACGGGTTAGGGTTAGGGTTAGGGTTAGGTTAGGTTTAGGGTTAGGGTTAGTTTTAGGGATAGGGAAAGGATAAGGTTTAGGGTTAAGGTTAGGTTTAGGTTTAGGGTTAGGGTTAAGTTGAGGGTGAGGGTTAGGGTTGGGTAAGGGTAAGGGTTATGGTGAGGTTATGGGTTAGGGTTAGGTTAAGGGTAAGCGTTAGGGTTAGGGGTAGGGTAAGGGTAAGGGTTACGGTTAAGGTTAGGGTTATGCTTAGGTTCTGGGTTAGGGTTAGGGTTAGGTTTAGGGTTAGGGTTAGGGTAAGCGAAAGGTTTAGGTTTAGAGTTAGGGGTAGGGTTAGGGTAACGGTAAGTTTAGGGTTAGGGTTAGGGTTAGGGTAAGCGTTAGTGTTAGGGTTAGGTTTAATGTTAGTGTTAGGTTAAGGGTTAGGGTTAGGGTTAGGTTTAGGGTTAGGGTAAGGGTAAGGGTTAGGCTAAAGGTAAGGGTTAGGGTAAGGGTTAGGGTTAAGGTAAGGGTAAGGGTTGGGTTAGGGTTAGGGTTAGGTTTAATGTTAGGGTTAAGGTTAGGGTTAGGGTCATTGTAAGGGTAAGGGTTAGGGTTAGGTTTAGGGTTAGGGTTAGGGTTAGGGTTAAGTTTACGGTAAGGGCTAGGGTTAGGGTTAGGTTTAGGGTTAGGGTTAGGGTAAGGTTAAGGGTTAGGGTTAGGGTTAGGGTTACGGTTATGGTTAGGGTTAGGTTAGGGTAAGGGTAAGGGTTAGGTTAGTGTTAAGGTTAGGGTTAGGGTAAGGGTTAGGTTTAGGGTTAGGGTTAGGGTAAGGGCAAGGGTTAGGGTTAGGTTTAGTGTTAGTGTTAGGGTAAGGTAAGGGTTACGGTTAGGGTTAGGGTTAGGTTTAGGGTTACGGTTAGGGTTAGGGTAAGGTTAAGTGTTAGTGTTAGGGTTAAGGTTAGGGTTAGGGTTAGGGTAAGGCATGGGGTTAGGGTTAGGGTTAGGTTTAGGGTTGGGGTTAGGGTTAGGGTTAGGGTTAGGGTTAGGGTAGGGGAGAGGGTTAGGTTTAGGTTTAGGATTACGGGTTATGGTTAAAATTAGTTTTAGGTTTAGGGTTAGGGTTAGGGTTAGGGTTAGGGTAAGGTTAAGTGTTAGTGTTAGGGTTAGGGTTAGTGTTAGGGTTAGGGTAAGGGATGGGGTTAGGTTTAGGGTTAGGGTTAGGGTAAGGTGAAGGGTTAGGGTTAGGGTTAGGGTTAGGGTTACGGTTTGTTTAGGGTTAGGGTAAGGGTAAGGGTTAGGTTAGGATTAGGGTTACGGTTAGGGTAAGGGGAAGGGTTAGGTTTAGGTTTCGAATTAGGGTTAGGGTAAGGTTAAGGGTTAGAGTTAGGGTTAAGTTTAGGTTTAGGGTTAGGGTTAGGGTTAGGGTTAAGGTTAGGGTTAGGGTTAGGGTTAGGATAAGTGTAAGGGTTCGTGTTTGGTTTAGAGTAAGGGTTAGGGTTAGGGTTAGGGTAAGGGTAATTGTTAGGTTTAGAGATAGGGGTAGGGTTAGGGTTAGGGTAAGGGTTAGGATTAGGGTTAGGGTTAGGGTAAGCGTTAGAGTTAGGGTTAGGTTAGGGTTAGAGTTAATGTTAGTGTTAGGTTAAGGGTTAGGGTTAGGGTTAGGATTGGGGTTAGGGTAAGACTTAGGGTTAGGGGTTAGTGTTAGGGTTAGCGTTAGGGTAAGGTTTAGGGTTAGGTTTAGGTTTAGGGTAAGCGTTATGGTTAGGGTTAGGTTTAGGGATAGGGTTAATGTTAGGGTTAGGGTTAGGGTTTGGGTAAGGGTAAGGCTTAGGGTTAAGGTTAGGGTTAGGGTTAGGTTAAGGGTTAGGGTTAGGGTAAGGTTTAGGGTTTGGGTTAGGGTTAGGGTTGGGGAAAGGATAAAGTTTGGGTTAAGGTTAGGTTTAGGGTTAGGGATAGGGTTAAGGTTAGGGTTAGAGTTAGGGTAAGGGTAAGGGTTAGGGTTAGGTTTAAGGTTAGGGTTAGTGTAAGGGTAAGGGTTAGGGTTAGGTTTAGGGTTAGGGTTTAGGGTAAGGGTAAGGGGTAGGATTAGGGTTAGGGTTAGGTTTAGGGTTAGGGTTAGGGATAGGTTTCGGGTAAGGGTAAGGGTTAGGGCTAAGATTAGGGTTAGGGTTAGGTTATGGGTTAGGGTTAGTGTAAGGGTTAGGGTTAGGGTTAGGGTTAGGGTTTGGTAAGGGTAAAGGTTAGGGTTAGGGTTAGGGTTAGGGTTAGGGATAGGGTTAGGGTTAGGGTTAGGGTAAGGGTTAGGGTTAGGGTTAGGGTTAGGGTTAAGGTAAGGGTTAGGGTTAGGGTTAGGGTTAGGCTTAGGGTTAGGGTAAGGGTTAGGGTTAGGTTTAGGGTTAGGCTTAGGTTTAGGGTTAGGTTTAGGGTAAGGGTAAGGGAAAGGGTTAGTGTTAGGATTAGGTTTAGGGTCAGGGTAAGGGTTAGTGTTAGGTTTACGGTTAGGGTTAGGTTAAGGGTTAGGGTTAGGGGTAGGGTTAGGGTTAGGGTTATTGTAAGGGTAAGGGTTAGGGATAGGGTTAGGTTAGGTTTATGGTAAGTGTTAGGGGTTAGGTTTAGGGTTAGGGTAAGGGCTAGGGTTAGGGTTAGGGTTAGGTTAAGGGTAAGTGTTAGGGTTAGTGTTAGGGTTAGTTTTAGGTTAAGGGTAAGTGTTAGGGTTAGGGTTAGGTTTAGGGTTAGGGTTAGGGTTTTGGTAAGGGTTAGGTGTTAGTGTTAGGGTTAGTGTAAGGGTTAGCGTTAGGGTTAGGGTTAGGTTAAGGGTAAGTGTTAGGGTTAGGGTTAGGGTTAGGGTAAGGGTAAGTGTTAGGGTTAGGTTGATGGTTAGGGTTAGGGTTAGGGTTAGGGTTAGGGTAAGGCTAAGAGTTAGGATTAGGGTTAGGGTTAGGGTTAGTGTTAGGGTAAGGGTTAGGGTTAGGTTTAGGGTAGGGGTTACGGTTAGAGTTAGGTTTAGGGTTAGGTTTAGGGTAAGGGTAAGGGGTAGGGTTGGGGATAGGGTTAGGGTTAGGCATAGGTTTAGGGTTAGGGTTAGGGTAATGGTAAGGGTTAGGGTTAGGGTTAGGATTAAAGTTAGGTTTAGGGTTAGGGTAATGGTAAGGGTTAGGTTAGGGTTAGGGTTAGGGTAAGGCTAAGAGTTAGGTTAGGGTTAGGGTAAGGGTAAGGGTTATGGTTAGGTTTAGGTTTAGGGTTAGGGTAAGTGTAAGGGTTAGGGTTAGGGTTAGGTTTAGGGTAAGGCTAAGGGTTAGGTTAGGGTTAGGGTAAGGGTAAGGGTTATGGTTAGGTTTAGGGTTAGGGTTAGGGTAAGTGTAAGGGTTAGGTTTAGGGTTAGGGTTAGGGTAAGGGTAGGATTAGGGTTAGGGTTAGGGTTAGGGTTAGGATAAGTGTAAGGGTTCGTGTTTGGTTTAGGGTTAGGGTTAGGGTAAAGGTAAGGGTTAGGTTTAGGATTAGGGTTAGGGTAAGGGTAATTGTTAGGTTTAGAGATAGGGGTAGGGTTAGGGTTAGGGTAAGGGTTAGGATTAGCGTTAGGGTTAGGGTAAGCGTTAGAGTTAGAATTAGGTTAGGGTTAGAGTTAATGTTAGTGTTAGGTTAAGGGTTAGGGTTAGGGTTAGGATTAGGGTTAGGGTAAGAGTTAGGGTTAGGGGTTAGTGTTAGGGTTAGCGTTAGGGTAAGGTTTAGGGTTAGGTTTAGGTTTAGGGTAAGCGTTATGTTTAGGGTTAGGGTTAGGGATAGGGTTAATGTTAGGGTTAGGGTTAGGGTTTGGGTAAGGGTAAGGGTTAGGGTTAAGGTTAGGGTTAGGATTAGGTTAAGGGTTAGGGTTAGGGTAAGGTTTAGGGTTAGGTTTAGGGTAAAGGTAAGGGTTAGGTTTAGGGTTACTGTTAGGTTTAGGTTTAGGGTTAGGGTTAGGGTTAGGGAAAGGATAAAGGTTAGGGTTAAGGTTAGGTTTAGGGTTAGGGATAGGGTTAAGGTTAGGGTTAGGGTTAGGGTAAGGGTAAGGTTTAGGGTTAGGTTTAGGGTTAGGGTTAGTGTAAGGGTAAGGGTTAGGGTTAGGTTTAGGGTTAGGTTTAGGGTAAGGGTAAGGGTTAGGATTAGGGTTAGGGTTAGGTTTAGGGTTAGGGTTTGGGATAGGTTTAGGTAAGTGTAAGGGTTAGGGCTAAGATTAGGGTTAGGGTTAGGTTATGGGTTAGGGTTAGGGTTAGGGTGTGGGTTAGGGTAAGGGTTAGGTTTAGGAATAGGTTTAGGGTTAGGGTAAGGGTTAGGGTTAGGTTTAGGGTAGGGTAAGGTTTAGTGTTGGGGTTAAGGTTACAGTTAGGTTAAGGGTTAGAGTTTGGGTTAGGGTTAGGGTTAGGGTTAGGGTAAGGGTTAGGTTTAGGGTTAGGGTTTGGTAAGGGTATAGGTTAGGGTTAGGTTTAGGGTTAGGATTAGGGTAAGGGTAAGGGTTAGGGTTAGGGTTAGGGTTAGGGTAAGGGTTAGGGTTTGGTTTAGGGTTAGGGTTAGGGTAAGGTTAAGGGCTAGGGTTACTGTTAGGGATATGGTTAGGGTTCGGGTTAGGGTTAGGGTTAGGGTTAGGGTTAGGGTTAGGGCTAGGGTAAGGGTAAGGTTTATGGTTAGGTTTAGATTAAGGGTAAGGTTTCGGGTTAGGGTTAGGGTTAGGGCTAGGGTAAGGGTAAGGTAAGGGTTAGGTTAGGGTAAGGGTTAGGGTTAGGGTAAGGGTTAGGGTTAGGGCTAGGGCTAGGGTAAGGGTAAGGTTTAGGGTTAGGTTTAGGTTTAGGGTTAGGTTTAGGGTCAGGTTAAGTGTTAGTGTTAGTGTTAGGGTTAGGGTTAGAGTAAGTGTTAGGGTTAGGGTTAGGTTTGCGGTTGGGGTTAAGGTTAGGATTAGGGTTAGGGTAAAGGTAAGGGTTAGGTTTAGGATTAGGGTTAGGGTAAGGGTTATGGTTATGGTTAGGGTTAGGGTTAGGGTTAAGGTTAGGGTTAGGGTTAGGGTTAGGGTTAGGGTTAGGGTTAGGGTAAGGTTTAGGGTTAGGGTTAGGGTAAAGGTAAGGGTTAGGTTTAGGATTAGGGTTAGGGTAAGGGTAATTGTTAGGTTTAGAGATAGGGGTAGGGTTAGGGTTATGGTAAGGGTTAGGATTAGGGTTAGGGTTAGGGTAAGCGTTAGAGTTAGGGTTAGGTTAGGGTTAGAGTTAATGTTAGTGTTAGGTTAAGGGTTAGGGTTAGGGTTAGGATTAGGGTTAGGGTAAGACTTAGGGTTAGGGGTTAGTGTTAGGGTTAGCGTTAGGGTAAGGTTTAGGGTTAGGTTTAGGTTTAGGGTAAGCGTTATGGTTAGGGTTAGGGTTAGGGATAGGGTTAATGTTAGGGTTAGGGTTAGGGTTTGGGTAAGGGTAAGGCTTAGGGTTAAGGTTAGGGTTAGGGTTAGGGTTAGGGTTAGGGTTAGGGTAAGGTTTAGGGTTAGGGTTAGGGTTAGGGTTGGGGATAGGATAAAGTTTGGGTTAAGGTTAGGTTTAGGGTTAGGGATAGGGTTAAGGTTAGGGTTAGAGTTAGGGTAAGGGTAAGGGTTAGGGTTATGTTTAAGGTTAGGGTTAGTGTAAGGGTAAGGGTTAGGGTTAGGTTTAGGGTTAGGGTTTAGGGTAAGGGTAAGGGGTAGGATTAGGGTTAGGGTTAGGTTTAGGGTTAGGGTTAGGGATAGGTTTCGGGTAAGGGTAAGGGTTAGGGCTAAGATTAGGGTTAGGGTTAGGTTATGGGTTAGGGTTAGTGTAAGGGTTAGGGTTAGGGTTAGGGTTAGGGTTTGGTAAGGGTAAAGGTTAGGGTTAGGGTTAGGGTTAGGGTAGGGATAGGGTTAGGGTTAGGGTTAGGGTAAGGGTAAGGGTTAGGGTTAGGTTTAGGGTTAGGGTTAAGGTAAGGGTTAGGGTTAGGGTTAGGGTTAGGCTTAGGGTTAGGGTAAGGGTTAGGGTTAGGTTTAGGGTTAGGCTTAGGTTTAGGGTTAGGTTTAGGGTAAGGGTAAGGGAAAGGGTTAGTGTTAGGATTAGGTTTAGGGTCAGGGTAAGGGTTAGTGTTAGGTTTACGGTTAGGGTTAGGTTAAGGGTTAGGGTTAGAGTTAGGGTTAGGGTTAGGGTTATTGTAAGGGTAAGGGTTAGGGATAGGGTTAGGTTAGGTCTAGGGTAAGTGTTAGGGGTTAGGTTTAGGGTTAGGGTAAGGGCTAGGGTTAGGGTTAGGGTTAGGTTAAGGGTAAGTGTTAGGGTTAGTGTTAGGGTTAGTTTTAGGTTAAGGGTAAGTGTTAGGGTTAGGGTTAGGTTTAGGGTTAGGTTTAGGGTTTTGGTAAGGGTTAGGTGTTAGTGTTAGGGTTAGTGTAAGGGTTAGCGTTAGGGTTAGGGTTAGGTTAAGGGTAAGTGTTAGGGTTAGGGTTAGGGTTAGGGTAAGGGTAAGTGTTAGGGTTAGGTTGATGGTTAGGGTTAGGGTTAGGGTTAGGGTTAGGGTAAGGTTAAGGGTTAGGTTTAGAGTTAGGGGTAGGGTTAGGGTAAGGGTAAGGGTTAGGGTAAGGGTTAGGGTTAGGGTTAGGGTTAGACTTCATGTTAGGGTTAGGTGAAGGTTAAGGGTTAGGGTTAGGTTTACGGTTAGGGTTAGGTAAAGAGTTACGTTTAGGGGTTAGGTTTAGGGTTATGGTAAGGGTTAGGTGTAGTGTTAGGGTTAGGGTTATGGTAAAGGTTAAGGTTAGAATTAGGGTGAAGTTAAGAGTTATGGTTAGGGTTAGGGTTAGGGTAAGGTTAAGTGTTAGTGTTACGGTTAGGGTTAGGTTAGGGTAAGGGTTAGTGTTAGGGTTAGTGTTAGGTTTAGGGTTGGGGTTAAGGTTAGGGTTAGGGTTAGGGTAAGGCTAAGAGTTAGGATTAGGGTTAGGGTTAGGGTTAGTGTTAGGGTTAGGGTTAGGGTTAGGTTTAGGGTTAGGTTTAGGGTAAGGGTAAGGGGTAGGGTTGGGGATAGGGTTAGGGTTAGGCATAGGTTTAGGGTTAGGGTTAGGGTAATGGTAAGGGTTAGGGTTAGGGTTAGGATTAAAGTTAGGTTTAGGGTTAGGGTAATGGTAAGGGTTAGGTTAGGGTTAGGGTTAGGGTAAGGCTAAGAGTTAGGTTAGGGTTAGGGTAAGGGTAAGGGTTATGGTTAGGTTTAGGTTTAGGGTTAGGGTAAGTGTAAGGGTTAGGGTTAGGGTTAGGTTTAGGGTAAGGCTAAGGGTTAGGTTAGGGTTAGGGTAAGGGTAAGGGTTATGGTTAGGTTTAGGGTTAGGGTTAGGGTAAGTGTAAGGGTTAGGTTTAGGGTTAGGGTTAGGGTAAGGGTAGGATTAGGGTTAGGGTTAGGGTTAGGATTAAGGTTAGGGTTAGGGTTAGGGTTAGGATAAGTGTAAGGGTTCGTGTTTGGTTTAGGGTTAGGGTTAGGGTAAAGGTAAGGGTTAGGTTTAGGATTAGGGTTAGGGTAAGGGTAATTGTTAGGTTTAGAGATAGGGGTAGGGTTAGGGTTAGGGTAAGGGTTAGGATTAGCGTTAGGGTTAGGGTAAGCGTTAGAGTTAGAATTAGGTTAGGGTTAGAGTTAATGTTAGTGTTAGGTTAAGGGTTAGGGTTAGGGTTAGGATTAGGGTTAGGGTAAGAGTTAGGGTTAGGAGTTAGTGTTAGGGTTAGCGTTAGGGTAAGGTTTAGGGTTAGGTTTAGGTTTAGGGTAAGCGTTATGTTTAGGGTTAGGGTTAGGGATAGGGTTAATGTTAGGGTTAGGGTTAGGGTTTGGGTAATGGTAAGGGTTAGGGTTAAGGTTAGGGTTAGATTTAGGTTAAGGGTTAGGGTTAGGGTAAGGTTTAGGGTTAGGTTTAGGGTAAAGGTAAGGGTTAGGTTTAGGGTTACTGTTAGGTTTAGGTTTAGGGTTAGGGTTAGGGTTAGGGAAAGGATAAAGGTTAGGGTTAAGGTTAGGTTTAGGGTTAGGGATAGGGTTAAGGTTAGGGTTAGGGTTAGGGTAAGGGTAAGGTTTAGGGTTAGGTTTAGGGTTAGGGTTAGTGTAAGGGTAAGGGTTAAGGTTAGGTTTAGGGTTAGGTTTAGGGTAAGGGTAAGGGTTAGGATTAGGGTTAGGGTTAGGTTTAGGGTTAGGGTTTGGGATAGGTTTAGGTAAGGGTAAGGGTTAGGGCTAAGATTAGGGTTAGGGTTAGGTTATGGGTTAGGGTTAGGGTTAGGGTGTGGGTTAGGGTAAGGGTTAGGTTTAGGAATAGGGTTAGGGTTAGGGTAAGGGTTAGGGTTAGGTTTAGGGTAGGGTAAGGTTTAGTGTTGGGGTTAAGGTTACAGTTAGGTTAAGGGTTAGAGTTTGGGTTAGGGTTAGGGTTAGGGTTAGGGTAAGGGTTAGGTTTAGGGTTAGGGTTAGGGTTTGGTAAGGGTATAGGTTAGGGTTAGGTTTAGGGTTAGGATTAGGGTAAGGGTAAGGGTTAGGGTTAGGGTTAGGGTTAGGGTAAGGGTTAGGGTTTGGTTTAGGGTTAGGGTTAGGGTAAGGTTAAGGGCTAGGGTTACTGTTAGGGATATGGTTAGGGTTCGGTTTCGGGTTAGGGTTAGGGTTAGGGTTAGGGTTAGGGTTAGGGCTAGGGTAAGGGTAAGGTTTATGGTTAGGTTTAGATTAAGGGTAAGGTTTCGGGTTAGGGTTAGGGTTAGGGCTAGGGTAAGGGTAAGGTAAGGGTTAGGTTAGGGTAAGGGTTAGGGTTAGGGTAAGGGTTAGGGTTAGGGCTAGGGCTAGGGTAAGGGTAAGGTTTAGGGTTAGGTTTAGGTTTAGGGTTAGGTTTAGGGTCAGGTTAAGTGTTAGTGTTAGTGTTAGGGTTAGGGTTAGAGTAAGTGTTAGGGTTAGGGTTAGGTTTGCGGTTGGGGTTAAGGTTAGGATTAGGGTTAGGGTAAAGGTAAGGGTTAGGTTTAGGATTAGGGTTAGGGTAAGGGTTATGGTTATGGTTAGGGTTAGGGTTAGGGTTAAGTTTAGGATTAGGGTTAGGGTTAGGGTTAGGATAAGTGTAAGGGTTCGTGTTAGGTTTAGGGTTAGGGTTAGGGTAAAGGTAAGGGTTAGGTTTAGGATTAGGGTTAGGGTAAGGGTAATTGTTAGGTTTAGGGTAAGGTTTAGGTTTAGGGTAAGGGTAAGGGTTAGGGTTACGGTCAGGGTTAGGGTAAGGGTTAGGGTTAGGGTTAGGGTTAGGGTTGGGTTTAGGGTAAGGGTAAATGTTAGGGTTAGGGTTAGGATAAGAGTAAGGGTTAGGTCAGAGTTAGGGTTAAGGGTTAGGTTGAGGGTTAGGGTTAGGGTTAGGGTTAGGGTAAAGGTAAGGGTTAGGTTTAGGGTTAGTGTTAGGTATAGGGTTAGGATTAGGGTTAGGTTAGGGAAAGGATAAGGGTTAGGGTTAAGGTTAGGTTTAGGGTTAGGTTTAGGGTTAAGGTTAGGGTTAGGGTTAGGGTAAGGTTAAGGGTTAGGGTTAGGTTTAGGGTTAGGCTTAGGGTAAGGGTAAGGTTTATGAATTGGGTTAGGGTTAGGTTTAGGGTTAGGGTTAGTGATAGGGTTAGGGTAAGGGTAAGGGTTAGGGTTAAGATTAGGTTTAGGGTTAGGTTTAGAGTTAGGGTTAGGGTTAGGGTGTGCGTTAGGGTAATGGTTAGGATTAAGAATAGGATTAGGGTTAGGGTAAGTTTAAATGTTAGGGTTAGGGTTAGGGTAAGGTTTAGTGTTGGGGTTAAGGTTAGGGTTAGGTTAATGGTTAGAGTTTGGGTTAGGTTTGGGGTTAGGTTAAGGGTATGTGTTAAGGTTAGTGTTAGGGTTAGGATTTGGTTTAGCATTAGGGTAAGGGTAAGGGTTAGGTTAAGGGGTAGGGTTAAGTTAAGGGTAAGGATCAGGGTTAGGGTTAGGGTTAGGATTAGGGTTAGGGTTAGGGTTAAGGTTAGGTTTAGGGTTAGGTTTAGGTTTAGGTAAGGGTAAGGCTTAGGGTTTGGGTTAGGGTTAGGGTAAGGGTAAGGGTAAGGGTTAGGGTTAGGGTTAGTGTTAGGTTAAGGGTTAGGGTTGGGGTTAGGATAAGGGTTAGTGTTAGGATTAGGGTAAGGGTAAGGGTTAGGTTAGGTTAGGCTTAGGGTACGGGTTAGGGTTAGGGTTAGGTTAGGTTTAGGGTTAGGGTTAGTTTTAGGGATAGGGAAAGGATAAGGGTTAGGGTTAAGGTTAGGTTTAGGTTTAGGGTTAGGGTTAAGGTGAGGGTGAGGGTTAGGGTTGGGTAAGGGTAAGGGTTATGGTGAGGTTATGGGTTAGGGTTAGGTTAAGGGTAAGCGTTAGGGTTAGGGGTAGGGTAAGGGTAAAGGTTACGGTTAAGGTTAGGGTTATGCTTAGGTTCTGAGTTAGGGTTAGGGTTAGGTTTATGGTTAGGGTTAGGGTAAGCGAAAGGTTTAGGCTTAGAGTTAGGGGTAGGGTTAGGGTAACGGTAAGTTTAGGGTTAGTGTTAGAGTTAGGGTAAGCGTTAGAGTTAGGGTTAGGGTTAATGTTAGTGTTAGGTTAAGGGTTAGGTTTAGGGATAGGGTTAGGGTTAGGGAAAGGTTAAGGGTTAGGGTTAAGGTTAGGTTTAGGGTTAGGGTTAGGGTTAATGTGAGGTTGAGGGTTAGGGTTGGGTAAGGGTAAAGGTTAGGGTTAGGTTATGGGTTAGGGTTAGGTTAAGGGTAAGGGTTAGGGTTAGGGTTAGAGTTAGGTTTAGGGTTAGAGTTAGGGTTAGAGTTAGGGTAAGGGTAAGGGTTAGGGTAAAGGTAAGGGTTAGGGTAAGGGTTAGGGTTAAGGTAAGTGTAAGGGTTAGGGTTAGGGTTAGGGTTAGGTTTAAAGTTAGGGTTAAGATTAGGGTAAGGGTAAGGGTTAGGTTAGGGTTACGGTTAGGGTTAACGTAAGGGTTAGGGTTAGGGTTAGGGTCATTGTAAGGGTAAGGGTTAGGGTTAGGGTTAGGGTTAGGGTTAAGTTTACGGTAAGGGTTAGGGTTAGGTTTAGGGTTAGGGTTAGGGTAAGGTTAAGGGTTAGGGTTAGGGTTAGGGTTACGGTTACGTTTAGGGTTAGGTTAGGGTAAGGGTAAGGGTTAGGTTAGGGTTAAGGTTAGGGTTAGGGTAAGGGTTAGGTTTAGGGTTAGGGTTAGGGTAAGGGCAAGGGTTAGGGTTAGGTTTAGTGTTAGTGTTAGGGTAAGGTAAGGGTTACGGTTAGGGTTAGGGTTAGGTTTAGGGTTACGGTTAGGTTTAGGGTAAGGTTAAGTTTTAGGGTTAGGGTTAGGGTTAGGGTTAGGGTAAGGGATGGGGTTAGGGTTAGGGTTAGGTTTAGGGTTGGGGTTAGGGTTAGGGTTAGGGTTAGGGTTAGGGTAGGGGAGAGGGTTAGGTTTAGGTTTGGGATTACGGGTTACGGTTAAAGTTAGTTTTAGGTTTAGGGTTAGGGTTAGGGTTAGGGTTAGGGTAAGGTTAAGTGTTAGTGTTAGGGTTAGGGTTAGGGTTAGGGTAAGGGATGGGGTTAGGTTTAGGGTTAGGGTTAGGGTAAGGTTAAGGGTTAGGGTTAGGGTTAGGGTTAGGGTTACGGTTATGTTTAGGGTTAGGGTAAGGGTAAGGGTTAGGTTAGGATTAGGGTTAGGGTTAGGGTAAGGGGAAGGGTTTGGTTTAGGTTTCGAGTTAGGGTTAGGGTAAGGTTAAGGGTTAGGGTTAGGTTTAAGTTTAGGTTTAGGGTTAGGGTTAGGGTAATGGTAAGTTTTAGGGTTAAGATTAGGTTTAGGGTTAGATTTAGTGTTAGGGTAGGGTTAGGCTAAGGGTAAGGATTAGGGTTAGGATTAGGGTTAGGGTTAGGGTAAGGGTTAGGTTTAGGGTTAGGGTTAGGTTTAGGGTTACGGTTTAGGTAAGGGTAAGGGTTAGGTTTAGAGATAGGGGTAGGGTTAGGGTAAGGGTAAGGGTAGGGTTAGGGTTAGGGTTAGGGTAAGCGTTAGAGTTAGGGTTAGGTTAGGGTTAGATTTAATGTTAGTGTTAGGTTAAGGGTTAGGGTTAGGGTTAGGGTTAGGATTAGGATTAGGGTAAGGGTTAGAATTAGGTGTTAGTGTTAGGGTTAGGGTTAGGGTAAGGTTTAGGGTTAGGTTTAGGTTTAGGGTAAGGGTTATGGTAATGGTTAGGGTTAGGGTTAAATTTAGGGTTAGGGTTAGGGTTAGGGTTAGGGTAAGTGGAAGGGTTCCTGTTAGGTTTAGGGTTAGGGTTAGGGTAAAGGTAAGGGTTAGGTTTAGGTTTAGGGTTAGGGTTAGGGTTAGGGAAAGGTTTAGGTTTAGAGTTAGGGGTAGGGTTAGGGTAACGGTAAGTTTAGGGTTAGTGTTAGAGTTAGGGTAAGCGTTAGGGTTAGGGTTAGGGTTAATGTTAGTGTTAGGTTAAGGGTTAGGGTTAGGGATAGGGTTAGGGTTAGGGAAAGGTTAAGGGTTAGGGTTTAGGTTAGGTTTAGGGTTAGGGTTAGGGTTAATGTGAGGTTGAGGGTTAGGGTTGGGTAAGGGTAAAGGTTAGGGTTAGGTTATGGGTTACGGTTAGGTTAAGGGTAAGGGTTAGGGTTAGGGTTAGAGTTAGGTTTAGGGTTAGAGTTAGGGTTAGAGTTAGGGTAAGGGTAAGGGTTAGGGTAAAGGTAAGGGTTAGGGTAAGGGTTAGGGTTAAGGTAAGTGTAAGGGTTAGGGTTAGGGTTAGGGTTAGGTTTAAAGTTAGGGTTAAGGTTAGGGTAAGGGTAAGAGTTAGGTTAGGGTTACGGTTAGGGTTAACGTAAGGGTTAGGGTTAGGGTTAGGGTCATTGTAAGGGTAAGGGTTAGGGTTAGGGTTAGGGTTAGGGTTAGGGTTAAGTTTACGGTAAGGGCTAGGGTTAGGTTTAGGGTTAGGGTTAGGGTAAGGTTAAGGGTTAGGGTTAGGGTTAGGGTTACGGTTACGGTTAGGGTTAGGTTAGGGTAAGGGTAAGGGTTAGGTTAGGGTTAAGGTTAGGGTTAGGGTAAGGGTTAGGTTTAGGGTTAGGGTTAGGGCAAGGGCAAGGGTTAGGGTTAGGTTTAGTGTTAGTGTTAGGGTAAGGTAAGGGTTACGGTTAGGGTTAGGGTTAGGTTTAGGGTTACGGTTAGGTTTAGGGTAAGGTTAAGTGTTAGGGTTAGGGTTAGGGTTAGGGTTAGGGTTAGGGTAAGGTTTAGGTTTAGGGTTAGGGTAAAGGTAAGGGTTAGGTTTAGGATTAGGGTTAGGGTAAGGGTAATTGTTAGGTTTAGAGATAGGGGTAGGGTTAGGGTTAGGGTAAGGGTTAGGATTAGGGTTAGGGTTAGGGTAAGCGTTAGAGTTAGGGTTAGGTTAGGATTAGAGTTAGTGTTAGGTTAAGGGTTAGGGTTAGGGTTAGGATTAGGGTTACGGTAAGAGTTAGGGTTAGGGGTTAGTGTTAGGGTTAGCGTTAGGGTAAGGTTTAGGGTTAGGTTTAGGTTTAGGGTAAGCGTTATGGTTATGGTTAGGGTTAGGGATAGGGTTAATGTTAGGGTTAGGGTTAGGGTTTGGGTAAGGGTAAGTCTTAGGGTTAAGGTTAGGATTAGGGTTAGGTTAAGGGTTAGGGTTAGGGTAAGGTTTAGGGTTAGGGTTAGGGTAAAGGTAAGGGTTAGGTTTAGGGTTAGGGTTAGCTTTAGGGTTAGGGTTAGGGTTAGGGTTAGGGAAAGGATAAAGGTTAGGGTTAAGGTTAGGTTTAGGGTTAGGGATAGTGTTAAGGTTAGGGTTAGAGTTAGGGTAAGGGTAAGGGTCAGGGTTAGGTTTAAGGTTAGGGTTAGTGTAAGGGTAAGGGTTAGGGTTAGGTTTAGGGTTAGGGTTTAGGGTAAGGGTAAGGGGTAGGATTAGGGTTAGGGTTAGGTTTAGGGTTAGGGTTAGGGATAGGTTTCGGGTAAGGGTAAGGGTTAGGGCTAAGATTAGGGTTAGGGTTAGGTTATGGGTTAGGGTTAGTGTAAGGGTTAGGGTTAGGGTTAGGGTTAGGGTTTGGTAAGGGTAAAGGTTAGGGTTAGGGTTAGGGTTAGGGTTAGGGTTAGGGATAGGGTTAGGGTTAGGGTTAGGGTAAGGGTAAGGGTTAGGGTTAGGTTTAGGGTTAGGGTTAAGGTAAGGGTTAGGGTTAGGGTTGGGTAAGGGTAAGGGTTATGGTGAGGTTATGGGTTAGGGTTAGGTTAAGGGTAAGCGTTAGGGTTAGGGGTAGGGTAAGGGTAAGGGTTACGGTTAAGGTTAGGGTTATGCTTAGGTTCTGAGTTAGGGTTACGGTTAGGTTTAGGTTTAGGGTTAGGGTTAAGGTGAGGGTGAGGGTTAGGGTTGGGTAAGGGTAAGGGTTATGGTGAGGTTATGGGTTAGGGTTAGGTTAAGGGTAAGCGTTAGGGTTAGGGGTAGGGTAAGGGTAAGGGTTACGGTTAAGGTTAGGGTTATGCTTAGGTTCTGAGTTAGGGTTACGGTTAGGTTTAGGGTTAGGGTTAGGGTAAGCGAAAGGTTTAGGTTTAGAGTTAGGGGTAGGGTTAGGGTAACGGTAAGTTTAGGGTTAGTGTTAGAGTTAGGGTAAGCGTTAGAGTTAGGGTTAGGGTTAATGTTAGTGTTAGGTTAAGGGTTAGGGTTAGGGATAGGGTTAGGGTTAGGGAAAGGTTAAGGGTTAGGGTTAAGGTTAGGTTTAGGGTTAGGGTTAGGGTTAATGTGAGGTTGAGGGTTAGGGTTGGGTAAGGGTAAAGGTTAGGGTTAGGTTATGGGTTAGGGTTAGGTTAAGGGTAAGGGTTAGGGTTAGGGTTAGAGTTAGGTTTAGGGTTAGAGTTAGGGTTAGAGTTAGGGTAAGGGTAAGGGTTAGGGTAAAGGTAAGGGTTAGGGTAAGGGTTAGGGTTAAGGTAAGTGTAAGGGTTAGGGTTAGGGTTAGGGTTAGGTTTAAAGTTAGGGTTAAGGTTAGGGTAAGGGTAAGGGTTAGGTTAGGGTTACGGTTAGAGTTAACGTAAGGGTTAGGGTTAGGGTTAGGGTCATTGTAAGGGTAAGGGTTAGGGTTAGGGTTAGGGTTAGGGTAAGGTTAACGGTTAGGGTTAGGGTTAGGGTTACGGTTACGGTTAGGGTTAGGTTAGGGTAAGGGTAAGGGTTAGGTTAGGGTTAAGGTTAGGGTTAGGGTAAGGGTTAGGTTTAGGCTTAGGGTTAGGGCAAGGGCAAGGGTTAGGGTTAGGTTTAATGTTAGTGTTAGGGTAAGGTAAGGGTTACGGTTAGGGTTAGGGTTAGGTTTAGTGTTACGGTTAGGTTTAGGGTAAGGTTAAGTGTTAGGGTTAGGGTTAGGGGTAGGGTTAGGGTAAGGTTTAGGGTTAGGGTGAGGGTAAAGGTAAGGGTTAGGTTTAGGATTAGGGTTAGGGTAAGGGTAATTTTTAGGTTTAGAGATAGGGTTAGGGTTAGGGTTAGGGTAAGGGTTAGGATTAGGGTTAGGGTTAGGGTAAGCGTTAGAGTTAGGGTTAGGTTAGGATTAGAGTTAGTGTTAGGTTAAGGGTTAGGGTTAGGGTTAGGATTAGGGTTAGGGTAAGAGTTAGGGTTAGGGGTTAGTGTTAGTGTTAGCGTTAGGGTAAGGTTTAGGGTTAGGTTTAGGTTTAGGGTAAGCGTTATGGTTAGGGTTAGGGTTAGGGATAGGGTTAATGTTAGGGTTAGGGTTAGGGTTTGGGTAAGGGTAAGGCTTAGGGTTAAGGTTAGGGTTAGGGTTAGGTTAAGGGTTAGGGTTAGGGTAAGGTTTAGGGTTAGGGTTAGGGTAAAGGTAAGGGTTAGGTTTAGGGTTAGGGTTAGGTTTAGGGTTAGGGTTAGGGTTAGGGTTAGGGAAAGGATAAAGGTTAGGGTTAAGGTTAGGTTTAGGGTTAGGGATAGGGTTAAGGTTAGGGTTAGAGTTAGAGTAAGGGTAAGGGTTAGGGTTAGGTTTAAGGTTACGGTTAGTGTAAGGGTAAGGGTTAGGGTTAGGTTTAGGGTTAGGGTTTAGGGTAAGGGTAAGGGGTAGGATTAGGGTTAGGGTTAGGTTTAGGGTTAGGGTTAGGGATAGGTTTCGGGTAAGGGTAAGGTTTAGGGCTATGATTAGGGTTAGGGTTAGGTTATGGGTTAGGGTTAGTGTAAGGGTTAGGGTTAGGGTTAGGTTTAGGGTTTGGTAAGGGTAAAGGTTAGGGTTAGGGTTAGGGTTAGGGTTAGGGTTAGGGATAGGGTTAGGGTTAGGGTTAGGGGAAGGGGAAGGGTTAGGGTTAGGTTTAGGGTTAGGGTTAAGGTAAGGGTTAGGGTTAGGGTTAGGGTAAGGGTTAAGGTTAGGGTTAAGGTTAGGTTTAGGGTTAGGTTTAGGTTTAGTTAAGGGTAATGCTTAGGGTTTGGGTTAGGGTTAGGGTAAGGGTAAGAGTAAGGGTTAGGGTTAGGGTTAGTGTTAGGTTAAGGGTTAGGGTTGGGGTTAGGATAAGGGTTAGTGTTAGGATTAGGGTAAGGGTAAGGGTTAGGTTAGGTTAGGGTTAGGGTACGGGTTAGGGTTAGGGTTAGGTTAGGTTTAGGGTTAGGGTTAGTTTTAGGGATAGGGAAAGGATAAGGGTTAGGGTTAAGGTTAGGTTTAGGTTTAGGGTTAGGGTTAAGGTGAGGGTGAGGGTTAGGGTTGGGTAAGGGTAAGGGTTATGGTGAGGTTATGGGTTAGGGTTAGGTTAAGGGTAAGCGTTACGGTTAGGGGTAGGGTATGGGTAAGGGTTACGGTTAAGGTTAGGGTTATGCTTAGGTTCTGAGTTAGGGTTACGGTTAGGTTTAGGGTTAGGGTTAGGGTAAGCGAAAGGTTTAGGTTTAGAGTTAGGGGTAGGGTTAGGGTAACGGTAAGTTTAGGGTTAGTGTTAGAGTTAGGGTAAGCGTTAAAGTTAGGGTTAGGTTTAATGTTAGTGTTAGGTTAAGGGTTAGGGTTAGGGATAGGGTTAGGGTTAGGGAAAGGTTAAGGGTTAGGGTTAAGGTTAGGTTTAGGGTTAGGGTTAGGGTTAATGTGAGGTTGAGGGTTAGGGTTGGGTAAGGGTAAAGGTTAGGGTTAGGTTATGGGTTAGGGTTAGGTTAAGGGTAAGGGTTAGGGTTAGGGTTAGAGTTAGGTTTAGGGTTAGAGTTAGGGTTAGAGTTAGGGTAAGGGTAAGGGTTAGGGTAAAGGTAAGGGTTAGGGTAAGGGTTACGGTTAAGGTAAGTGTAAGGGTTAGGGTTAGGGTTAGGGTTAGGTTTAAAGTTAGGGTTAAGGTTAGGGTAAGGGTAAGGGTTAGGTTAGGGTTACGGTTAGGGTTAACGTAAGGGTTAGGGTTAGGGTTACGGTCATTGTAAGGGTAAGGGTTAGGGTTAGGATTAGGGTTAGGGTTAGGGTAAGGTTAAGGGTTAGGGTTAGGGTTAGGGTTACGGTTACGGTTAGGGTTAGGTTAGGGTAAGGGTAAGGGTTAGGTTAGGGTTAAGGTTAGGGTTAGGGTAAGGATTAGGTTTAGGGTTAGGGTTAGGGTAAGGGCAAGGGTTAGGGTTAGGTTTAGTGTTAGTGTTAGGGTAAGGTAAGGGTTACTGTTAGGGTTAGGGTTAGGTTTAGGGTTAAGGTTAGGTTTAGGGTAAGGTTAAGTGTTAGGGTTACGGTTAGGGTTAGGGTTAGGGTAAGGGATGGGGTTAGGGTTAGGGTTAGGTTTAGGGTTGGGGTTAGGGTTAGGGTTAGGGTTAGGGTTATTGTAGGGGAGAGGGTTAGGTTTAGGTTTGGGATTACGGGTTACGGTTAAAGTTAGTTTTAGGTTTAGCGTTAGGGTTAGGGTTAGGGTAAGGTTAAGTGTTAGTGTTAGGGTTAGGGTTAGGGTTAGGGTTAGGGTAAGGGATGGGGTTAGGTTCAGGGTTAGGGTTAGGGTAAGGTTAAGGGTTAGGGTTAGGGTTAGGGTTAGGGTTACGGTTATGTTTAGGGTTAGGGTAAGAGTAAGTGTTAGGTTAGGATTAGGGTTAGGGTTAGGGGAAGGGGAAGGGTTTGGTTTAGGTTTCGAGTTAGGGTTAGGGTAAGGTTAAGGGTTAGGGTTAGGTTTAAGTTTAGTTTTAGGGTTAGGGTTAGGGTAAGGGTAAGTTTTAGGGTTAAGATTAGGTTTAGGGTTAGATTTAGTGTTAGGGTAGGGTTAGGCTAAGGGTAAGGATTAGGGTTAGGATTAGGGTTAGGGTTAGGGTAAGGGTTAGGTTTAGGGTTAGGGTTAGGTTTAGGGTTACGGTTTAGGTAAGGGTAAGGGTTAGGTTTAGAGATAGGGGTAGGGTTAGGGTAAGGGTAAGGGTAGGGTTAGGGTTAGGGTTAGGGTAAGCGTTAGAGTTAGGGTTAGGTTAGGGTTAGAGTTAATGTTAGTGTTAGGTTAAGGGTTAGGGTTAGGGTTAGGATTAGGATTAGGGTAAGGGTTAGAGTTAGGTGTTAGTGTTAGGGTTAGGGTTAGGGTAAGGTTTAGGGTTAGGTTTAGGTTTAGGGTAAGGGTTATGGTAATGGTTAGGGTTAGGGTTAAGTTTAGGGTTAGGGTTAGGGTTAGGGTTAGGGTAAGTGGAAGGGTTCCTGTTAGGTTTAGGGTTAGGGTTAGGGTAAAGGTAAGGGTTAGGTTTAGGTTTAGGGTTAGGGTTAGGGAAAGGATAAGGGTTAGGGTTAAGGTTAGGATTAGGGTTAGGGTTAGGGTTAAGGTTAAGGTTAGGTTTAGGGTAAGGGTAAGGGTTAGGGTTTGGTTTAGGGTTAGGGTTAGTGTAAGGGTAAGGGTTAGGGTTAGGTTTAGGTTTAGGGTTAGGGTTAGGGTTAGGTTAGGGTAAGGGTTAGGGTTAGGAATAGGGTTAGGGTTAGGGTAAGTTTAAGGATTAGGGTTAGGGGTAGGGTAGGGTAAGGTTTAGTGTTGGGGTTAAGGTTAGGGTTAGGTTAAGGGTTAGAGTTTGGGTTAGGGTAAGGGTTAGGATTAGGTTTAGGGTTACCATTAGGGTTAATGTTGGGGTTAGATTAAGAGTATGTGTTAAGGTTAGGGTTAGGGTTAGGATTAGGTTTAGCATTAGGGTAAGGGTAAGGGTTAGGTTAAGGGTTAGAGTTAAGTTAAGAGTAATGGTTAGGTTTAGTGTTAGGGTTAGGGTAAGGGTTAGTGTTAGGTTTAGAGTAAGGGTAAGGTTTACGGTTAGGGTTAGGGTTAGGGTAAGGGTATGGGTTAGGGTTAGGGATAGGTTGAGGGTTAGGTTTAGGTTTAGGGTAAGGGTAATGGTAAGGGTTAGGGTTAGGGTTAGGGTTAGGGTTAGGGTAAGGGTAAATGTTAGGGTTAGGGTTAGGATAAGAGTAAGGGTTAGGTCAGAGTTAGGGTTAGGGATTAGGGTTAGGTTTAGTGTTAGGGTTAGGGTTAGGGTAAGGGTTAGGGTTAGGTGTAGGGTTAGGGTTAGGGTAAAGGTAAGGGTTAGGTTTAGGGTTAGGGTTAGGTTTAGGGTTAGGATTAGGGTTAGGGTTAGGGAAAGGATAAGGGTTAGGGTTAAGGTTAGGTTTAGGTTTAGGGTTAGGGTTAAGGTTAGAGGTAGGGTAAGGGTAAGGTTAAGGGTTACGGTTAGGTTTAGGGTTAGGGTTAGGGTAAGGGAAATGGCTAGGATTAGGGTTAGGGTTAGTGATAGAGTTAGGGTAAGGGTAAGGGTTAGGGTTAAGATTAGGGTTAGGGTTAGGTTTAGAGTTAGGGTTAGGGTTAGGGTTAGGGTTAGGAATAGGTTTAGGGTTAGGGTAAGGGTAAGGGTTAGGTTTAGGGTTATTGTAAGGTTTAGTGTTGGGGTTAAGGTTAGTGTTAGGTTAAGGGTTAGCGTTTGGGTTAGGGTTGGGGTTAGGTTAAGGGTATGTGTTAAGGTTAGGGTTAGGGTTAGGATTATGTTTAGCATTAGGGTAAGGGTAAGAGTTAGGGTAAGGGGTAGGGTTAAGGTAAGGGTAAGGTTTATGGTTAGGGTTAAGGTTAGGTTTAGGGTAAGGGTTAGGGTTAGGTTTAGAGTAAGGGTAAGGTTTAGGGTTATTGTTAGGGTTAGGGTTAGTGTTAGGGTTAAAGTTAGGGTCAGGGTTAGGGTAAGGGTAAGGGTTAGGGTTAGGGTTAGGGTTAGGGTAAGGATTAGGGTTAGGGTTAGGGTTAGGTTAAGGATAAGGGTTAGGGTTAGTTTTAGGGTTAGGTTTAGGTTTAGGGTTAGGGTTAGGGTAAGGGTAAGGGTTAGGGTTAGATTTAGGGTAAGGGTAAGGGTTAGGTTAGGGTTAGGGTTAGGGTTAGGGTTAGCGTAAGGGTAAGGGTTAAGGTTAGTTTTAGGGTTAGGGTAAGGGTAAGGGTTATGGTTATGTTTATGGTTAGGTTTAGGGTTAGGGTTAGGGGTTAGGATTACTATTAGGGTAAGAGTAAGTGTTAGGGTTAGGTTTAGGGTTAGTGTTAGGGTTAGGGTTAGGGTAAGGGTTAGGGTGAGGCTTAGTGTTAGGTTTTCGGTTGGGGTTAAGGTTAGGATTAGGCTTAGGGTAACGGTAAGGGTTAGGTTTTGCTTTAGGGTTAGGGTTAGGGTAGGGTTAGGGTTAGGGTTAGGGTTAGGGTTAGGGTTAGGGTTAGGGTTAGGGTAAGGGTTAGGGTTAGGGTTAGGGTTATGGTTAGGTTTTGGGTTAGGGTTAGGGTAAGGGTAAGGGTAAGGGTTAGGTTTAGGGTTAGGTTTAGGGTAAGGGTAAGGGTTAGGATTAGGGTTAGGGTAAGGGTTAGGGTTAGAGGAAGGATTAGGGTTAGGGTTAAGGTTAGATTTAGGGTTAGGGTTAGGGTTAGGGTTAAGGTTAGGGTTAGGATTAGGTTAAGGGTAAGGGTTAGGGTTAGGTTTAGGGTTAGGGAAAGGGAAAGGGTTAGGGTTAGGGTTAGGGTTAGGGTTAGGTTTAGGGTTAGGGTTAGGGATAGGGTTAGGGTAAGGGCAATGGTTAGAGTTAAGATTAGGGTTAGGGTTAGGCTTAGGTTTAGGGTTAGCCTTAGGGTGTGGGTTAGGGTAAGGGTTAGGGTTAGCATTAGGGTTAGGGTTAGGGTAAGGGTAAGAGTTAGGGTTAGTTTAGGGTAAGGTTTAGTGTTGGGGTTAAGGTTAGGTTTAGGTTAATGGTTAGAGTTTGGGTTAGGTTTAGGTTTAGGTTTAGGATTACGGTTAGGGTTAGGGTTTCGGTTATGGTAAGGGTATGTGTTAAGGTTAGGGTTAGGTTAGGGTTAGGTTTAGCATTAGGGTATGGGTAAGGGTTAGGGTAAGGTTTAGGGTTAAGGTAAGGGTAAGGGTTAGGGTTAGGGTTAGGTTTAGGGTAAGCATTAGGGTTAGGTTTAGAGTAAGGGTAAGGTTTAGTGTTAGGTTTAGGGTTAGGGTTAGGGTAAGGGTAAGGGTAAGGGTTAGGGTTAGGTTTAGGGTTAGGGATAGGTATAGGTTTAGGGTAAGGGTAAAGTTTAGTGTTAAGGTAAGGTTAAGGGTTAGGGTTAGGGTTATTGTAAGGGGAAGGGTTAGGGTCAGGTTTAGGGTTAGGGTTAGGCTTAGGGTTAGGGAAAGGGTTAGGTTTAGTTTTAGGGTTAGGGTTAGGTTTAGGGTTAGGGTTAGGGTTAGGGTTTTGGTAAGGGTTAGGTGTTAGGGTTAGGGTGTGTAAGGGTTAGCGTTAGGGTTAGGGTTAGGTTAAGGGTAAGTGTTAGGGTTAGGGTTACGGTTAGGGTAAGGGTAAGTGTTAGGGTTAGGTTGATGGTTAGGGTTAGGGTTAGGGTTAGGGTTAGGGTAAGGTTAAGGGTTAGGTTTAGAGTTAGGGGTAGGGTTAGGGTAAGGGTAAGGGTTAGGGTAAGGGTTAGGGTTAGGGTTAGGGTTAGACTTCATGTTAGGGTTAGGTGAAGGTTAAGGGTTAGGGTTAGGTTTACGGTTAGGGTTAGGTAAAGGGTTAGGTTTAGGGGTTAGGTTTAGGGTTATGGTAAGGGTTAGGTTTAGTGTTAGGGTTAGGGTTATGGTAAAGGTTAAGGTTAGAATTAGGGTGAGGTTAAGAGTTATGGTTAGGGTTAGGGTTAGGGTAAGGTTGAGTGTTAGTGTTACGGTTAGGGTTAGGTTAGGTAAGGGTTAGTGTTAGGGTTTGTGTTAGGTTTAGGGTTGGGGTTAAGGTTAGGGTTAGGGTTAGGGTTAGGGTTAGTGTTAGGGTAAGGGTTAGGGTTAGGTTTAGGGTTAGGGGTTACGGTTAGAGTTAGGTTTAGGGTTAGGTTTAGGGTAAGGGTAAGGGGTAGGGTTGGGGATAGGGTTAGGGTTAGGCATAGTTTTAGGGTTAGGGTTAGGGTAATGGTAAGGGTTAGGGTTAGGGTTAGGATTAAATTTAGGTTTAGGGTTAGGGTAATGGTAAGGGTTAGGTTAGGGTTAGGGTTAGGGTTAGGGTAAGGCTAAGAGTTAGGTTAGGGTTAGGGTAAGGGTAAGGGTTATGGTTAGGTTTAGGGTTAGGTTTAGGGTAAGTGTAAGGGTTAGGGTTAGGGTTAGGGTTAGGGTAAGGCTAAGGGTTAGGTTAGGGTTAGGGTAAGGGTAAGGGTTATGGTTAGGTTTAGGGTTAGGGTTAGGGTAAGTGTAAGGGTTAGGTTTAGGGTTAGGGTTAGGGTAAGGGTAGGATTATGGTTAGGGTTAGGGTTAGGGTTAAGGTTAGGGTTAGGGTTAGGGTTAGGGTTAGGGTTAGGTTAAGGGTTAGGGTTAGGGTAAGGTTTAGGGTTAGGGTTAGGGTAAAGGTAAGGGTTAGGTTTAGAATTAGGGTTAGGGTAAGGGTAATTGTTAGGTTTAGAGATAGGGGTAGGGTTAGGGTTAGGGTAAGGGTTAGGATTAGGGTTAGGGTTAGGGTAAGCGTTAGAGTTAGGGTTATGTTAGGATTAGAGTTAGTGTTAGATTAAGGGTTAGGGTTAGGGTTAGGATTAGGGTTAGGGTAAGAGTTAGGGTTAGGGGTTAGTGTTAGGGTTATCGTTAGGGTAAGGTTTAGGATTAGGTTTAGGTTTAGGGTAAGCGTTATGGTTAGGGATAGGGTTAGGGATAGGGTTAATGTTAGGGTTAGGGTTAGGGTTTGGGTAAGGGTAAGGCTTAGGGTTAAGGTTAGGGTTAGGGTTAGGTTAAGGGTTAGGGTTAGGGTAAGGTTTAGGGTTAGGGTTAGGGTAAAGGTAAGGGTTAGGTTTAGGGTTAGGGTTAGGTTTAGGGTTAGTGTTAGGGTTAGGGTTAGGGTTAGGGTAAGGATAAAGGTTAGGGTTAAGGTTAGGTTTAGGGTTAGGGATAGGGTTAAGGTTAGGGTTAGAGTTAGGGTAAGGGTAAGGGTTAGGTTTAGGTTTAAGGTTAGGGTTAGTGTAAGGGTAAGGGTTAGGGTTAGGTTTAGGGTTAGGGTTTAGGGTAAGGGTAAGGGGTAGGATTAGGGTTAGGGTTAGGTTTAGGGTTAGGGTTAGGGATAGGTTTCGGGTAAGGGTAAGGGTTAGGGCTAAGATTAGGGTTAGGGTTAGGTTATGGGTTAGGGTTAGTGTAAGGGTTAGGGTTAGGGTTAGGGTTAGGGTTTGGTAAGGGTAAAGGTTAGGGTTAGGGTTAGGGTTAGGGTTAGGGATAGGGTTAGGGTTAGGGTTAGGGTAAGGGTAAGGGTTAGGGTTAGGTTTAGGGTTAGGGTTAAGGTAAGGGTTAGGGTTAGGGTTAGGGTTAGGCTTAGGGTTAGGGTAAGGGTTAGGGTTAGGTTTAGGGTTAGGCTTAGGTTTATGGAAAGGGTTAGGTTTAGGTTTAGGGTTAGGTTTAGGGTAAGGGTAAGGGAAAGGGTTAGTGTTAGGATTAGGTTTAGGGTCAGGGTAAGGGTTAGTGTTAGGTTTACGGTTAGGGTAAGGGTTAGGGTTAGGGGTAGGGTTAGGGTTAGGGTTATTGTAAGGGTAAGGGTTAGGGATAGAGTTAGGTTAGGTTTAGGGTAAGTGTTAGGGGTTAGGGTTAGGGTTAGGGTAAGGGCTAGGGTTAGGGTTAGGGTTAGGTTAAGGGTAAGTGTTAGGGTTAGTGTTAGGGTTAGTTTTAGGTTAAGGGTAAGTGTTAGGGTTAGGGTTAGGTTTAGGGTTAGGTTAGGGTTTTGGTAAGGGTTAGGTGTTAGTGTTAGGGTTAGTGTAAGGGTTAGCGTTTGGGTTAGGGTTAGGTTAAGGGTAAGTGTTAGGGTTAGGGTTAGGGTAAGGGTAAGTGTTAGGGTTAGGTTGATGATTAGGATTAGGGTTAGAGTTAGGGTTAGGGTAAGGTTAAGGGTTAGGTTTAGAGTTAGGGGTAGGGTTAGGGTAAGGGTAAGGGTTAGGGTAAGGGTTAGGGTTAGGGTTAGGGTTAGACTTCATGTTAGGGTTAGGTGAAGGTTAAGGGTTAGGGTTAGGTTTACGGTTAGGGTTATGTAAAGGGTTAGGTTTAGGGGTTAGGTTTAGGGTTATGGTAAGGGTTAGGTTTAGTGTTAGGGTTAGGGTTATGGTAAAGGTTAAGGTTAGAATTAGGGTGAGGTTAAGAGTTATGGTTAGGGTTAGGGTTAGGGTAAGGTTAAGTGTTAGTGTTACGGTTAGGGTTAGGTTAGGGTAAGGGTTAGTGTTAGGATTTGTGTTAGGTTTAGGGTTGGGGTTAAGGTTAGGATTAGGGTTAGGGTAAGGCTAAGAGTTAGGGTTAGGGTTAGGGTTAGGGTTAGTGTTAGGGTAAGGGTTAGGGTTAGGTTTAGGGTTAGGGGTTACAGTTAGAGTTAGGTTTAGGGTTAGGTTTAGGGTAAGGGTAAGGGGTAGGGTTGGGGATAGGGTTAGGGTTAGGCATAGGTTTAGGGTTAGGGTTAGGGTAATGGTAAGGGTTAGGGTTAGGGTTAGGATTAAAGTTAGGTTTAGGGTTAGGGTAATGGTAAGGGTTAGGTTAGGGTTAGGTTTAGGGTTAGGGTTAGGGTAAGGCTAAGAGTTAGGTTAGGGTTAGGGTAAGGGTAAGGTTATGGTTAGGTTTAGGATTAGGGTTAGGGTAAGTGTAAGGGTTAGTGTTAGGGTTAGGGTTAGGGTTAGGGTAAGGCTAAGGGTTAGGTTAGGGTTAGGGTAAGGGGAAGGTTTAGGGTTAGGTTTAGGGTTAGGGTTAGTGTAAGGGTAAGGGTTAGGGTTAGGTTTAGGGTTAGGGTTTAGGGTAAGGGTAAGGGTTAGGATTAGGGTTAGGGTTAGGGTTAGGTTTAGGGTTAGGGTTAGGGATAAGTTTAGGGTAAGGGTAAGGGTTAGGGCTAAGATTAGGGTTAGGGTTAGGTTATGGGTTAGGGTTAGGGTTAGGGTGTGGGTTAGGGTAAGGGTTAGGTTTAGGAATAGGGTTAGGGTTAGGGTAAGGGTTAGGGTTAGGTTTAGGGTGGGGTAAGGTTTAGTGTTGGGGTTAAGGTTACGGTTAGGTTAAGGGTTAGAGTTTGGGTTACGGTTAGGGTTAGGTTTAGGGTAAGGGTTAGGGTTAGGGTTAGGGTTTGGTAAGGGTATAGTTTAGGGTTAGGTTTAGGGTTAGGATTAGGGTAAGGGTAAGGGTTAGGGTTAGGGTTAGGGTTAGGGTAAGGGTTAGGGTTAGGTTTAGGGTTAGGGTTAGGGTAAGGTTAAGGGTTAGGTTACTGTTAGGGATATGGTTAGGGTTAGGGTTAGGGTAAGGTAAGGGTTCGGTTAGGGTAAGGGTTAGGGTTAGGGTAAGGGTTAGGGTTAGGGTTAGGGCTAGGGTAAGGGTAAGGTTTAGGGTTAGGTTTAGGTTTAGGGTTAGGTTTAGGGTCAGGTTAAGTGTTAGTGTTAGGGTTAGGGTTAGGGTTAGGGTAAGTGTTAGGGTTAGGGTTAGGTTTACGGTTGGGGTTAAGGTTAGGATTAGGGTTAGGGTAAGGGTAAGGGTTACGTTTAGGATTAGGGTTAGGGTAAGGGTTATGGTTAGGGTTAGGGTTAGGGTTAAGGTTAGGATTAGGGTTAGGGTTAGGGTTGGGATAAGTGTAAGGGTTCGTGTTAGGTTTAGGGTTAGGGATAGGGTAAAGGTAAGGGTTAGGTTTAGGATTAGGGTTAGGGTAAGGGTAATTGTTAGGTTTAGGGTAAGGTTTAGGTTTAGGGTAAGGGTAAGGGTTAGGGTTACGGTCAGGGTTAGGGTAAGGGTTAGGGTTAGGGTTAGGGTTAGGGTTGGGGTTAGGGTAAGGGTAAATGTTAGGGTTAGGGTTAGGATAAGAGTAAGGGTTAGGTCAGAGTTAAGGTTAAGGGTTAGGTTTAGGGTTAGTGTTAGCGTTAGGGTTAGGGTAAGGGTTAGGGTTAGGTTTAGGGTTAGGGTTAGGGTAAAGGTAAGGGTTAGGTTTAGAGTTAGTGTTAGGTATAGGGTTAGGATTAGGGTTAGGGTAGGGAAAGGATAAGGGTTAGGGTTAAGGTTAGGTTTAGGGTTAGGGTTAGGGTTAAGGTTAGGGTTAGGGTAAGGTTAAGGGTTAGGGTTAGGTTTAGGGTTAGGCTTAGGGTAAGGGTAAGGTTTATGAATTGGGTTAGGGTTAGGCTTAGGGTTAGGGTTAGTGATAGGGTTAGGGTAAGGGTAAGGGTTAGGGTTAAGATTAGGTTTAGGGTTAGGTTTAGAGTTAGGGTTAGGGTTAGGGTGTGGGTAAGGGTAAGGGTTAGGATTAGGAATAGGATTAGGGTTAGGGTAAGTTTAAATGTTAGGGTTAGGGTTAGGGTAAGGTTTAGTGTTGGGGTTAAGGTTAGGGTTAGGTTAAGGGTTAGAGTTTGGGTTAGGTTTGGGGTTAGGTTAAGGGTATGTGTTAAGGTTAGTGTTAGGGTTAGGATTTGGTTTAGCATTAGGGTAAGGGTAAGGGTTAGTTTAAGGGGTAGGGTTAAGTTAAGGGTAAGGGTCAGGGTTAGGGTTAGGGTTAGGATTAGGGTAAGGGTTAGGGTTAGGTTTAGATTAAGGGTAAGGTTTAGGGTTAGGGTTAGGGTTAGGGTAAGGGTTAAGGTTAGGGTTGAGGTTAGGTTTAGGGTTAGGTTTATTTTTAGGTAAGGGTAAGGCTTAGGTTTTGGTTTACGGTTAGGGTAAGGGTAAGGGTAAGGGTTAGGGTTAGTGTTAGTGTTAGGTTAAGGGTTAGGGTTGGGGTTAGGATAAGGGTTAGTGTTAGGATTAGGGTAAGGGTAAGGGTTAGGTTAGGTTAGGGTTAGGGTACGGGTTAGGGTTAGGGTTAGGTTAGGTTTAGGGTTAGGGTTAGTTTTAGGGATAGGGAAAGGATAAGGGTTAGGGTTAAGGTTAGGTTTAGGTTTAGGGTTAGGGTTAAGGTGAGGGTGAGGGTTAGGGTTGGGTAAGGGTAAGGGTTATGGTGAGGTTATGGGTTAGGGTTAGGTTAAGGGTAAGCATTAGGGTTAGGGGTAGGGTAAGGTTAAGGGTTACGGTTAAGGTTAGGGTTATGCTTAGGTTCTGAGTTAGGGTTACGGTTAGGTTTAGGGTTAGGGTTAGGGTAAGCGAAAGGTTTAGGTTTAGAGTTAGGGGTAGGGTTAGGGTAACGGTAAGTTTAGGGTTAGTGTTAGAGTTAGGGTAAGCGTTAGAGTTAGGGTTAGGGTTAATATTAGTGTTAGGTTAAGGGTTAGGGTTAGGGATAGGGTTAGGGTTAGGGAAAGGTTAAGGGTTAGGGTTAAAGTTAGGTTTAGGGTTAGGGTTAGGGTTAATGTGAGGTTGAGGGTTAGGGTTGGGTAAGGGTAAAGGTTAGGGTTAGGTTATGGGTTAGGGTTAGGTTAAGGGTAAGGGTTAGGGTTAGGGTTAGAGTTAGGTTTAGGGTTAGAGTTAGGGTTAGGGTTAGGGTAAGGGTAAGGGTTAGGGTAAAGGTAAGGGTTAGGGTAAGGGTTAGGGTTAAGGTAAGTGTAAGGGTTAGGGTTAGGGTTAGGGTTAGGTTTAAAGTTAGGGTTAAGGTTAGGGTAAGGGTAAGGGTTAGGTTAGGGTTACGGTTAGGGTCAACGTAAGGGTTAGGGTTAGGGTTAGGGTCATTGTAAGGGTAAGGGTTAGGGTTAGGGTTAGGGTTAGGGTTAGGGTTAAGTTTACGGTAAGGGTTAGGGTTAGGTTTAGGGTTAGGGTTAGGGTAAGGTTAAGGGTTAGGGTTAGGGTTAGGGTTACGGTTACGGTTAGGGTTAGGTTAGGGTAAGGGTAAGGGTTAGGTTAGGGTTAAGGTTAGGGTTAGGGTAAGGGTTAGGTTTAGGGTTAGGGTTAGGGGAAGGGCAAGGGTTAGGGTTAGGTTTAGTGTTAGTGTTAGGGTAAGGTAAGGGTTACGGTTAGGGTTAGGGTTAGGTTTAGGGTTACGGTTAGGTTTAGGGTAAGGTTAAGTGTTAGGGTTAGGGTTAGGGTTAGGGTTAGGGTAAGGTATGGGGTTAGGGTTAGGGTTAGGTTTAGGGTTGGGGTTAGGGTTAGGGTTAGGGTTAGGGTTAGGGTAGGGGAGAGGGTTAGGTTTAGGTTTGGGATTACGGGTTACGGTTAAAGTTAGTTTTAGGTTAAGGTTAGGGTTAGGGTTAGGGTTACGGTAAGGTTAAGTGTTAGTGTTAGGGTTAGGGTTAGGGTTAGGGTAAGGGATGGGGTTAGGTTTAGGGTTAGGGTTAGGGTTAGGGTAAGTGGAAGGGTTCCTGTTAGGTTTAGGGTTAGGGTTAGGGTAAAGGTAAGGATTAGGTTTAGGTTTAGGGTTAGGGTTAGGGAAAGGATAAGGGTTAGGGTTCAGGTTAGGTTTAGGGTTAGGGTTAGGGTTAAGGTTAAGTTTAGGTTTAGGGTAAGGGTAAGGGTTAGGGTTAGAGATAGGGGTAGGGTTAGGGTAAGGGTAAGGGTAGGGTTAGGGTTAGGGATAGGGTAAGCGTTAGAGCTAGGGTTAGGTTAGGGTTAGAGTTAATGTTAGTGTTAGGTTAAGTGTTAGGGTTAGGATTAGGTTTAGCATTAGGGTAAGGGTAAGGGTTAGGTTAAGGGTTAGAGTTAAGGTAAGAGTAAGGGTTAGGTTTAGTGTTAGGGTTAGGGTAAGGGTTAGTGTTAGGTTTAGAGTAAGGGAAAGGTTTACGGTTAGGGTTAGGGTAAGGGTATGGGTTAGGGTTAGGGTTAGGTTGAGGGTTAGGTTTAGGTTTAGGGTAAGGGTAAGGGTAAGGGTTAGGGAAAGGATAAGGGTTAGGGTTAAGGTTAGGTTTAGGTTTAGGGTTAGGGTTAAGGTTAGAGGTAGGGTAAGGGTAAGGTTAAGGGTTACGGTTAGGTTTAGGGTTAGGGTTAGGGTAAGGGAAATGGCTAGGATTAGGGTTAGGGTTAGTGATAGAGTTAGGGTAAGGGTAAGGGTTAGGGTTAAGATTAGGGTTAGGGTTAGGTTTAGAGTTAGGGTTAGGGTTAGGGTTAGGGTTAGGAATAGGTTTAGGGTTAGGGTAAGGGTAAGGGTTAGGGTTAGGGTTAGGGTAAGGTTTAGTGTTGGGGTTAAGGTTAGGGTTAGGTTAAGGGTTAGCGTTTGGGTTAGGGTTGGGATTAGGTTAAGGGTATGTGTTAAGGTTAGGGTTAGGTTTAGGATTATGTTTAGCATTAGGGTAAGGGTAAGGGTTAGGGTAAGGGGTAGGGTTAAGGTAAGGGTATGGTTTATGGTTAGGGTTAAGGTTAGGTTTAGGGTAAGGGTTAGGGTTAGGTTTAGAGTAAGGGTAAGGTTTAGGGTTATTGTTAGGGTTAGGGTTAGTGTTAGGGTTAAAGTTAGGGTCAGGGTTAGGGTAAGGGTAAGGGTTATGGTTAGGGTTAGGGTTAGGGTTAAGGTAAGGATTAGGGTTAGGGTTAGGGTTAGGTTAAGGGTAAGGGTTAGGGTTAGTTTTAGGGTTAGGTTTAGGTTCAGGGTTAGGGTTAGGGTAAGGGTAAGGGTTAGGGTTAGATTTAGGGTAAGGGTAAGAGTTAGGTTAGGGTTAGGGTTAGGGTTAGGGTTAGCGTAAGGGTAAGGGTTAAGGTTAGTTTTAGGGTTAGGGTAAGGGTAAGGGTTAGGGTTATGGTTATGGTTAGGTTTAGGGTTAGGGTTAGGGGTTAGGATAAGGGTTAGTGTTAGGATTAGGGTAAGGGTAAGGGTTAGGTTAGGTTAGGGTTAGGGTACGGGTTAGGGTTAGGGTTAGGTTAGGTTTAAGGTTAGGGTTAGTTTTAGGGATAGGGAAAGGATAAGGGTTAGGGTTAAGGTTAGGTTTAGGTTTAGGGTTAGGGTTAAGGTGAGGGTGAGGGTTAGGGTTGGGTAAGGGTAAGGGTTATGGTGAGGTTATGGGTTAGGGTTAGGTTAAGGGTAAGCGTTAGGGTTAGGGGTAGGGTAAGGGTAAGGGTTACGGTTAAGGTTAGGGTTATGCTTAGGTTCTGAGTTAGGGTTACGGTTAGGTTTAGGGTTAGGGTTAGGGTAAGCGAAAGGTTTCGGTTTAGAGTTAGGAGTAGGGTTAGGGTAACGGTAAGTTTAGTGTTAGTGTTAGAGTTAGGGTAAGCGTTAGAGTTAGGGTTAGGTTTAATGTTAGTGTTAGGTTAAGGGTTAGGGTTAGGGATAGGGTTAGGGTTAGGGAAAGGTTAAGGGTTAGGGTTAAGGTTAGGTTTAGGGTTAGGGTTAGGGTTAATGTGAGGGTGAGGGTTAGGGTTGGGTAAGGGTAAAGGTTAGGGTTAGGTTATGGGTTAGGGTTAGGTTAAGGGTAAGGGTTAGGGTTAGGGTTAGAGTTAGGTTAGGGTTAGAGTTAGGGTTAGGGTTAGGGTAAGGGTAAGGGTTAGGGTAAAGGTAAGGGTTAGGGTAAGGGTTAGGGTTAAGGTAAGTGTAAGGGTTAGGGTTAGGGTTAGGGTTAGGTTTAAAGTTAGGGTTAAGGTTAGGTTAAGGGTAAGGGTTAGGTTAGGGTTACGGTTAGGGTTAACGTAAGGGTTAGGGTCAGGGTTAGGGTCATTGTAAGGGTAAGGGTTAGGGTTAGGGTTAGGGTTAGGGTTAGGGTTAAGTTTACGGTAAGGGTTAGGGTTAGGTTTAGGGTTAGGGTTAGGGTAAGGTTAAGGGCTAGGGTTAGGGTTAGGGTTACGGTTACGGTTAGGGTTAGGTTAGGGTAAGGGTAAGGGTTAGGTTAGGGTTAAGGTTAGGGTTAGGGTAAGGGTTAGGTTTAGGGTTAGGGTTAGGGGAAGGGCAAGGGTTAGGGTTAGGTTTAGTGTTAGTGTTAGGGTAAGGTAAGGGTTACGGTTAGGGTTAGGGTTAGGTTTAGGGTTACGGTTAGGTTTAGGGTAAGGTTAAGTGTTAGGGTTAGGGTTAGGGTTAGGGTTAGGGTAAGGGATGGGGTTAGGGTTAGGGTTAGGTTTAGGGTTGGGGTTAGGGTTAGGGTTAGGGTTAGGGTTAGGGTAGGGGAGAGGGTTAGGTTTAGGTTTGGGATTACGGGTTACGGTTAAAGTTAGTTTTAGGTTTAGGGTTAGGGTTAGGGTTAGGGTTAGGGTAAGGTTAAGTGTTAGTGTTAGGGTTAGGGTTAGGGTTAGGGTTAGGGTAAGGTTAAGTGTTAGTGTTAGGGTTAGGGTTAGGGCTAGGGTTAGGGTAAGGGATGGGGTTAGGTTTAGGGTTAGGGTTAGGGTAAGGTTAAGGGTTAGGGTTAGGGTTACGGTTACGGTTATGTTTAGGGTTAGGGTAAGGGTAAGTGTTAGGTTAGGATTAGGGTTAGGGTTAGGGTAAGGGGAAGGGTTTGGTTTAGGTTTCGAGTTAGGGTTAGGGTAAGGTTAAGGGTTAGGGTTAGGTTTAAGTTTAGGTTTAGGGTTAGGGTTAGGGTAAGGGTAAGTTTTAGGGTTTAGATTAGGTTTAGGGTTAGATTTAGTGTTAGTGTAGGGTTAGGCTAAGGGTAAGGATTAGGGTTAGGGTTAGGGTAAGGGTTAGGTTTAGGGTTAGGGTTAGGTTTAGGGTTACGGTTTAGGTAAGGGTAAGGGTTAGATTTAGAGATAGGGGTAGGGTTAAGGTAAGGGTAAGGGTAGGGTTAGGGTTAGGGTTAGGGTAAGCGTTAGAGTTAGGGTTAGGTTAGGGTTAGAGTTAATGTTAGTGTTAGGTTAAGGGTTAGGGTTAGGGTTAGGGTAAGCGTTAGAGTTAGGGTT
>JANJXV010001232.1:47500-55000 GCA_024803745.1 Megascapheus bottae | reverse complement strand
AGGTTTAGGAATAGGGTTAGGGTTAGGGTAAGGGTTAGGGTTAGGTTTAGGGTAGGGTAAGGTTTAGTGTTGGGGTTAAGGTTACGGTTAGGTTAAGGGTTAGAGTTTGGGTTAGGGTTAGGATTAGGGTTAGGGTAAGGGTTAGGTTTAGGGTTTGGGTTAGGGTTTGGTAAGGGTATAGGTTAGGGTTAGGTTTAGGGTTAGGATTAGGGTAAGGGTAAGGGTTAGGGTTAGGGTTAGGGTAAGGGTTAGGGTTAGGTTTAGGGTTAGGGTTATGGTAAGGTTAAGGGTTAGGGTTACTGTTAGGGATATGGTTAGGGTTAGGGTTAGGGTAAGGTAAGGGTTCGGTTAGGGTAAGGGTTAGGGTTAGGGTAAGGGTTAGGGTTAGGGTTAGGGCTAGGGTAAGGGTAAGGTTTAGGGTTAGGTTTAGGTTTAGGGTTAGGTTTAGGGTCAGGTTAAATGTTAGTGTTAGGGTTAGGGTTAGGGTTAGGGTAAGTGCTAGGGTTAGGGTTAGGTTTACGGTTGGGGTTAAGGTTAGGATTAGGGTTAGGGTAAGGGTAAGGGTTAGGTTTAGGATTAGGATTAGGGGAAGGGTTATGGTTATGGTTATGGTTAGGGTTAGGGTTAGGGTTAAGGTTAGGATTAGGGTTAGGGTTAGGGTTGGGATAAGTGTAAGGGTTCGTGTTAGGTTTAGGGTTAGGGATAGGGTAAAGGTAAGGGTTAGGTTTAGGATTAGGGTTAGGTAAGGGTAATTGTTAGGTTTAGGGTAAGGTTTAGGTTTAGGGTAAGGGTAAGGGTTAGGGTTACGGTCAGGGTTAGGGTAAGGGTTAGGGTTAGGGTTAGGGTTAGGGTTCGGGTTAGGGTAAGGGTAAATGTTAGGGTTAGGGTTAGGATAAGAGTAAGGGTTAGGTCAGAGTTAGGGTTAAGGGTTAAGTTGAGGGTTAGTGTTAGAGTTAGGGTTAGGGTAAGGGTTAGGGTTAGGTTTAGGGTTAGGGTTAGGGTAAAGGTAAGGGTTAGGTTTAGGGTTAGTGTTAGGTATAGGGTTAGGATTAGGGTTAGGGTAGGGAAAGGATAAGGGTTAGGGTTAAGGTTAGGTTTAGGGTTAGGGTTAGGGTTAAGGTTAGGGTTAGGGTTAGGGTAAGGTTAAGGGTTAGGGTTAGGTTTAGGGTTAGGCTTAGGGTAAGGGTAAGGTTTATATATTGGGTTAGGGTTAGGTTTAGGGTTAGGGTTAGTGATAGGGTTAGGGTAAGTGTAAGGGTTAGGGTTAAGATTAGGTTTAGGGTTAGGTTTAGAGTTAGGGTTAGGGTTAGGGTATGGGTTAGGGTAAGGGTTAGGATTAGGAATAGGATTAGGGTTAGGGTAAGTTTAAATGTTAGGGTTAGGGTTAGGGTAAGGTTTAGTGTTGGGGTTAAGGTTAGGGTTAGGTTAAGGGTTAGAGTTTGGGTTAGGTTTGGGGTTAGGTTAAGGGTATGTGTTAAGGTTAGTGTTAGGGTTAGGATTTGGTTTAGCATTAGGGTAAGTGTAAGGGTTAGGTTAAGGGGTAGGGTTAAGTTAAGGTTAAGGGTCAGGGTTAGGGTTAGGGTTAGGATTAGGGTAAGGGTTAGGGTTAGGTTTAGATTAAGGGTAAGGTTTAGGGTTAGGGTTAGGGTTAGGGTAAGGGTTAAGGTTAGGGTTAAGGTTAGGTTTAGGGTTAGGTTTAAGTTTAGGTAAGGGTAAGGCTTAGGGTTTGGGTTAGGGTTAGGTTTAGGGTAAGGGTAAGGGTTAGGGTTAGGGTTAGTGTTAGTTAGGTTAAGGGTTAGGGTTTGGGTTAGGATAAGGGTTAGTGTTAGGATTAGGGTAAGGGTAAGGGTTAGGTTAGGTTAGGGTTAGGGTTAGGGTACGGGTTAGGGTTAGGGTTAGGTTAGGTTTAGGGTTAGGGTTAGTTTTAGGGATAGGGAAAGGATAAGGGTTAGGGTTAAGGTTAGGTTTAGGTTTAGGGTTAGGGTTAAGGTGAGGGTGAGGGTTAGGGTTGGGTAAGGGTAAGGGTTATGGTGAGGTTATGGGTTAGGGTTAGGTTAAGGGTAAGCGTTAGGGTTAGGGGTAGGGTAAGGGTAAGGGTTACGGTTAAGGTTAGGGTTATGCTTAGCTTCTGAGTTAGGGTTACGGTTAGGTTTAGGGTTAGGTTTAGGGTAAGCGAAAGGTTTAGGTTTAGAGTTAGGGGTAGGGTTAGGGTAACGGTAAGTTTAGGGTTAGGGTTAGGGTTAGGGTAAGCGTTAGAGTTAGGGTTAGGGTTAATGTTAGTGTTAAGTTAAGGGTTAGGGTTAGGGATAGGGTTAGGGTTAGGGAAAGGTTAAGGGTTAGGGTTAAGGTTAGGTTTAGGGTTAGGGTTAGGGTTAATGTGAGGGTGAGTGTTAGGGTTGGGTAAGGGTAAAGGTTAGGGTTAGGTTATGGGTTAGGGTTAGGTTAAGGGTAAGGGTTAGGGTTAGGGTTAGAGTTAGGTTTAGGGTTAGAGTTAGGGTTAGGGTTAGGGTAAGGGTAAGGGTTAGGGTAAAGGTAAGGGTTAGGGTAAGGGTTAGGGTTAAGGTAAGTGTAAGGGTTAGGGTTAGGGTTAGGGTTAGGTTTAAAGTTAGGGTTAAGGTTAGGGTAAGGGTAAGGGTTAGGTTAGGGTTACGGTTAGTGTTAACGTAAGGGTTAGGGTTAGGGTTAGGGTCATTGTAAGGGTAAGGGTTAGGGTTAGGTTTAGGATGAGGGTTAGGGTTAGGGTTAGGGTTAGGGTAAGGGTTATGGTTATGGTTAGGGTTAGGGTTAGGGCTAAGGTTAGGATTAGGGTTAGGTTTAGGGTTAGGATAAGTGTAAGGGTTCGTGTTAGGTTTAGGGTTAGGGTTAGGGTAAAGGTAAGGGTTAGGTTTAGGATTAGGGTTAGGGTAAGGGTAATTGTTAGGTTTAGAAATAGGGGTAGGGTTAGGGTAAGGGTAAGGGTTAGGGTTAGGGTTAGGGTTAGGGTAAGCGTTAGAGTTAGGGTTAGGTTAGGGTTAGAGTTAATGTTAGTGTTAGGTTAAGGGTTAGGGTTAGGGTTAGGGTTAGCGTTAGGGTAAGGTTTAGGGTTAGGTTTAGGTTTAGGGTAAGCGTTTTGGTTAGGGTTAGGGTTAGGGATAGGGTTAAAGTTAGGGTTAGGTTTACGGTAAGGGTAAGGGTAAGGGTTAGGGTTAAGGTTAGTGTTAGGGTTAGGTTAAGGGTAAGGGTTAGGGTTAGGGTTAGGGTTAGGGTAAAGTAAGGGTTAGGTTTAGGGTTAGGGTTAGGTTTAGGGTTAGGGTTAGGGTTAGGGTTAGGGAAAGGATAAAGTTTAGGGTTAAGGTTAGGTTTAGGGTTAGGGATAGGATTAAGGTTAGGGTTAGGGTTAGGGTAAGGGTAAGGGTTAGGGTTAGGTTTAGGGTTAGGGTTAGTGTAAGGGTAAGGTTTAGGGTTAGGGTTAGGTTTAGGGTTTAGGGTAAGGGTAAGTGTTAGGATTAGGGTTAGGGTTAGGTTTAGGGTTAAGGTTAGGGATAGGTTTAGGGTAAGGTTAAGGGTTAGGGCTAAGATTAGGTTTAGGGTTGGTTTAGGGTTAGGGTGTGGGTTAGGGTAAGGGTTAGGGTTAGGAATAGGGTTAGGCTTAGGGTAAGGGTTAGGGTTAGGTTTAGGGTAGGGTAAGGTTTAGTGTTGGGGTTAAGGTTAGAGTTAGGTTAAGGGTTAGAGTTTGGGTTAGGGTTAGGGTTAGGATTAGGTTTAGGGTTACGGTTAGGGTTTGGGTTGGGGTTAGATTAAGGGTATGTGTTAAGGTTAGGGTTAGGGTTAGGGTTAGGGTTAGGGTTAGGTTTAGCATTAGGGTAAGGGTAAGGGTTAGGTTAAGGGTTAGGGTTAAGGTAAGAGTAAGGGTTAGGGTTAGGGTTAGGTTTAGGGTAAGGGTTAGTGTTAGGTTTAGAGTAAGGGTAAAGTTTAGGGTTAGGGTTAGGGTAAGGGTAAGGGTTAGGTTTAGGGTTAGGTTTAGGGTAAGGTTTAGGTTTAGGGTAAGGGTAAGGGTTAGTGTTACCGTCAGGGTTAGGGTAAGGGTTAGGGTTAGGGTTAGGGTTAAGGTTGGGGTTAGGGTAAGGGTAAATGTTAGGGTTAGGGTTAGGATAAGAGTAAGGGTTAGGTCAGAGTTAGGGTTAAGGGTTAGGTTGAGGGTTAGTGTTAGTGTTAGGGTTAGGGTAAGGGTTAGGGTTAGGTTTAGGGTTAGGGTTAGGTAAAGGTAAGGGTTAGGTTTAGGGTTAGTGTTAGGTATAGGGTTAGGATTAGGGTTAGGGTAGGGAAAGGATAAGGGTTAGGGTTAAGGTTAGGTTTAGGGTTAGGATTAGGGTTAAGGTTAATGTTAGGGTTAGGGTAAGGTTAAGGGTTAGGGTTAGGTTTAGGGTTAGGCTTAGGGTAAGGGTAAGGTTTATGAATTGGGTTAGGGTTAGGTTTAGGGTTAGGGTTAGTGATAGGGTTAGGGTAAGGGTAAGTGTTAGGGTTAAGATTAGGTTTAGGGTTAGGTTTAGAGTTAGGGTTAGGGTTAGGGTATGGGTTAGGGTAAGGGTTAGGATTAGGAATAGGATTAGGGTTAGGGTAAGTTTAAATGTTAGGGTTAGGGTTAGGGTAAGGTTTAGTGTTGGGGTTAAGGTTAGGGTTAGGTTAAGGGTTAGAGTTTGGGTTAGGTTTGGGGTTAGGTTAAGGGTATGTGTTAAGGTTAGTGTTAGGGTTAGGATTTGGTTTAGAATTAGGGTAAGGGTAAGGGTTAGGATAAGGGGTAGGGTTAAGTTAAGGGTAAGGGTCAGGGTTAGGGTTAGGGTTAGGATTAGGGTAAGGGTTAGGGTTAGGTTTAGATTAAGGGTAAGGTTTAGGGTTAGGGTTAGGGTTAGGGTAAGGGTTAAGGTTAGGGTTAAGGTTAGGTTTAGGGTTAGGTTTAAGTTTAGGGTAAGGGTAAGGGTAAGGCTTAGGGTTTGGGTTAGGGTTAGGTTTAGGGTAAGGGTAAGGGTTAGGGTTAGAGTTAGTGTTAGTTAGGTTAAGGGTTAGGGTTGGGGTTAGGATAAGGGTTAGTGTTAGGATTAGGGTAAGGGTAAGAGTTAGGTTAGGTTAGGGTTAGGGTACGGGTTAGGGTTAGGGTTAGGTTAGGTTTAGGGTTAGTTTTAGGGATAGGGAAAGGATAAGGGTTAGGGTTAAGGTTAGGTTTAGGTTTAGGGTTAGGGTTAAGGTGAGGGTGAGGGTTAGGGTTGGGTAAGGGTAAGGGTTATGGTGAGGTTATGGGTTAGGGTTAGGTTAAGGGTAAGCGTTAGGGTTAGGGGTAGGGTAAGGGTAAGGGTTACGGTTAAGGTTAGGGTTATGCTTAGGTTCTGAGTTAGGGTTACGGTTAGGTTTAGGGTTAGGGTTAGGGTAAGCGAAAGGTTTAGGTTTAGAGTTAGGGGTAGGGTTAGGGTAACGGTAAGTTTAGGGTTAGGGTTAGGGTTAGGGTAAGCGTTAGTGTTAGGGTTAGGGTTAATGTTAGTGTTAGGTTAAGGGTTAGGGTTAGGGATAGGGTTAGGGTTAGGGAAAGGTTAAGGGTTAGGGTTAAGGTTAGGTTTAGGGTTAGGGTTAGGGTTAATGTGAGGGTGAGTGTTAGGGTTGGGTAAGGGTAAAGGTTAGGGTTAGGTTATGGGTTAGGGTTAGGTTAAGGGTAAGGGTTAGGGTTAGGGTTAGAGTTAGGTTTAGGGTTAGAGTTAGGGTTAGGGTTAGGGTAAGGGTAAGGGTTAGGGTAAAGGTAAGGGTTAGGGTAAGGGTTAGGGTTAAGGTAAGTGTAAGGGTTAGGGTTAGGGTTAGGGTTAGGTTTAAAGTTAGGGTTAAGGTTAGGGTAAGTGTAAGGGTTAGGTTAGGGTTACGGTTAGGGTTAACGTAAGGGTTAGGTTTAGGGTTAGGGTCATTGTAAGGGTAAGGGTTAGGGTTAGGTTTAGGGTTAGGGTTAGGGTTAGGGTTAAGTTTACGGTAAGGGTTAGGGTTAGGATTAGGGTTAGGGTTAGGGCAAGGTTAAGGGTTAGGGTTAGGGTTAGGGTTACGTTTACGGTTAGGGTTGGGTTAGGGTAAGGGTAAGGGTTAGGTTAGGGATAAGGTTAGGGTTAGGGTAAGGGTTAGGTTTAGGGTTAGGTTTAGGGTTAAGGTAAGTGTAAGGGTTAGGGTTAGGTTTAAAGTTAGGGTTAAGGTTAGGGTAAGTGTAAGGGTTAGGTTAGGGTTACGGTTAGGGTTAGAGTAAGGTTAAGTGTTAGTGTTAGGGTTAGGGTTAGGGTTAGGGTTAGGGTAAGGGATTGGGTTAGGGTTAGGGTTAGGTTTAGGTTTGGGGTTAGGCTTAGGGTTAGGGTTAGGGTTAGGGTAGGGGAGAGGGTTACGTTTAGGTTTGGGATTATGGGTTACGGTTAAAGTTAGTTATAGGTTTAGGGTTAGGGTTAGGGTTAGGGTAAGGTTAAGTGTTAGTGTTAGGGTTATGGTTAGGGTTAGGGTTAGGGTAAGGGATGGGGTTAGGTTTAGGGTTAGGGTTAGGGTAAGGTTAAGGGTTAGGGTTAGGTTAGGGTTAGGGTTACGGTTATGTTTAGGGTTAGGGTAAGGGTAAGGGTTAGGTTATTATTAGGGTTAGGGTTAGGGTAAGGGGAAGGGTTAGGTTTAGGTTTCGAGTTAGGGTTAGGGTAAGGTTAAGGGTTAGGGTTAGGTTTAAGTTTAGGTTTAGGGTTAGGGTTAGGGTAAGGGTAAGTTTTAGGGTTAAGATTAGGATTAGGGTTAGATTTAGTGTTAGGGTAGGGTTAGGCTAAGGTAAGGATTAGGGTTAGGATTAGGGTTAGGGTTAGGGTAAGGGTTAGGTTTAGGGTTAGGGTTAGGTTTAGGGTTACGGTTTAGGTACGGGTAAGGGTTAGGTTTAGAGATAGGAGTAGGGTTAGGGTAAGGGTAAGGGTAGGGTTAGGGTTAGGGTTAGGGTAAGCGTTAGAGTTAGGGTTAGGTTAGGGTTAGAGTTAATGTTAGTGTTAGGTTAAGGGTTAGGGTTAGGGTTAGGGTTAGGATTAGGATTAGGTTAAGGGTTAGAGTTAGGTGTTAGTGTTAGGGTTAGGGTTAGGGTAAGGTTTAGGGTTAGGTTTAGGTTTAGGGTAAGGGTTATGGTAATGGTTAGGGTTAGGGTTAAGTTTAGGGTTAGGATTAGGGTTAGGGTTAGGGTAAGTGGAAGGGTTCCTGTTAGGTTTAGGGTTAGGGTTAGGGTAAAGGTAAGGGTTAGGTTTAGGTTTAGGGTTAGGGTTAGGGAAAGGATAAGGGTTAGGGTTAAGGTTAGGTTTAGGGTTAGGGTTAGGGTAAGGGTTAGTGTTAGGTTTAGAGTAAGGGTAAGGTTTACGGTTAGGGTTAGGGTTAGGGTAAGGGTAAGGGTTAGGGTTAGGGTTAGGTTGAGGGTTAGGTTTAGGTTTAGGGTAAGGGTAAGGGTAAGGGTTAGGGTTAGGGTTAGGGTTAGGTTTAGGGTAAGGGTAA
>JANJXV010001232.1:32500-42500 GCA_024803745.1 Megascapheus bottae | reverse complement strand
TGTTAGGGTTAGGTTTAGTGTTAGGGTAAGGGTTATGGTTAGGGTTAGGATTGCGGTTAGGGTTAAGGTTAGGGTTAGGGTTAGGGTTAGGGTAAAGGAAAGGGTTAGGGTTAAGGTTGGGTTAGGGTTAGGGTTAGGGTAAGGGTAAGGGTTAGGGTTAGGTTTAGGGTTAGAGTTAGGGTTAGGGTTATGGTAAGGGTTAGGGGTTAGGGTTAGGGTAGGGTAAGGGTTAGCGTTAGGGTTAGGGTTAGGTTAAGGTTAAGTGTTAGGGTTAGGATTAGTGTTAGTGTAAGTGTAAGTGTAAGTGTAAGGATTAGGTTTAGGGTTAGGTTTAGTGTTAGGGTTAGGGTATAGGTAAGGGTTAGGTTTAGAGTTTGGGGTAGGGATAGGGTAAGGGTAAGGGTTGGGGTTAGTGTTAGGGTTAGGGTAAAGTTAAGGGTTAGGGTTAGGGTTAGGTTTATGGTTACAGTTAGGGTTAGGGTTTGTGTAAGTGTTAGGTAAGGGTTAGGGTTAGGGTTAGGGTAAGGGTAAGGGTTAGGGTTAGGTTTAGGGTAAGGGTAAGGGTTAGAGTTAGGGTTATGGTTAGTTTTAGGGTTAGGGTTAGGGTTAGGGTAAGGGTAAGGTTTAGGGTTAAGTTTAGGGTTAGGGTCAGGTTTAGGGTAAGGGTAAGGTTTAGAGTTAGCGGTTAGTGTTAGGTTTAGCGTTAGGGTAAGGTTTAGGGTTAGGTTTAGGTTTAGGGTAAGGGTTATGGTTAGGGTTAGGATTGGGGTTAGGGTTAAGGTTAGGGTTAGGGTTAGGGTTAAGGTTAAGGTTAAGGTTAGGGAAGGGATAAGGATTAGGGTTAGGTTTAGGGTTAGGGTTAGGGTAAGGGTAAGGGTAGGGTTAGGGTAAGGGTTAGGTTTAAGGTTAGGGTTAGGGATAGGGTTAGGGTAAGGGTTAGGGTTAGGGTTAGGGTTATGGTAAGGTGTAGTGTTGGGGTTAAGGTTAGGGTTAGGTTAAGTGTTAGAGTTTGGGTTATCGTTCGGTTTAGGGTTAGGTTTATGGTTACGGTTAGGGTTAGGGTTAGGGTTAGGGTAAGGGTATGTGTTAAGGTTAGGGTTAGGGTTAGGGTTGGGATTAGCATTAGGGTAAGGGTAAGGGTTAGGGTTAAGGTAAAGGTAAGGGTAAGAGTTAGGGTTAGGGTTAGGGTTAGGTTTAGGGTAAGGGTTAGGGTTAGGTTTAGAGTAAGGGTAAGGTTTAGGGTAACGGTTAGGGTTAGGGTTAGGGTAAGGTTTAGGGTTAAGGTTAGGTTTAGGGTTAGGGTTTGGGTTAGGGTAAAGGTTAGGGTAGGGTTAGGGTTAGGGTTGGGTTTAGGGTAAGGGTAAGTGTTAGGGTTAGGTTTAGGGTTAGGATAAGACTTAGGTTTAGGTCAGAATTAGGGTTAGGGTTTAGGGTTAGGGTTAGGGTTAGGGTTAGGGTTATGGTAAGGGTTAGCGTTAGGGGTTAGGGTTAGTGTTAGGGTTAGGTTAAGGGTTAGGATCAGTGTTAGGGTTAGGGTTAGGATAAGTGTTAGGGTTAGGGTTAGGGTAAGGGTAAGGGTTAGGTTAGGGTTAGGGTTAGGGTTAGGGTACTGGTTAGAGTTAGGTTTAGGTTAGGTTTAAGGTTAGGATTAGGGTTAGGGTTAAGGAAAAGATAAGGGTTAGGGTTAAGGTTAGGGTTAGTTTTAGGGTTAGGGTTAAGGTGAGGGTTAGGGTTGGGTAAGGGTAAGGTTAGGGTTAGGTTATGGGTTAGGGTTAAGGTAAGGGTAAGGGTTAGGGTTAGGGTTAGGTTTAGGGTTAGGGTTAGGGTTAGGGTTAGGTAAAGGTAAGGTTTAGGGTTAAGTTTAGGGTTAGGGTTAGGTTTAGAGTTAGGGTTAGGGTTAGGTTTAGGGTTAGGGTTAGGGTAAGGGTAAGGGTTAGGTTTAGAGTTAGGGGTAGGGTTAGGGTAAGGGTAAGGGCTAGGGTTAGTGTTAGGGTAAGCGTTAGAGTTAGCGTTAGGGTTAGGGTTAGAGTTAATGTTAGTGTTAGGTTAAAGGTTAGGGTTAGGGTTAGGGTTACGGTAAAGATTAGGGTAAGGAGTAAGTGTTAGGGTTAGGTTTAGGGTAAGGGTTAGGTTTAAGGTTAGGGTTAGACTTAGGGTTAGGTTAAGTGTAAGGGTTAGGTTTAGGGTTAGGGTTAGGGTAAGGGTAAGGGTTAGGTTTAGGGTTAGGGTTAGGTTTAGGATTAGGGTTAGGTTTATGGTTAGGGTTAGGTTTAGGGTAAGGGTAAGGGTTAATGTTAGGTTTAGGGTTAGGTTAGGGTAAGGGTAAGGGTTAGGGTTAGGGTTAGGGTTAGGGTTAGGTTTAGGGTTAGGGTTAGGGTTAGGGTAAGGGTAAGGTTTAGAGTTTGGGTTTGGGTTAGGTTTAGCGTTAGGTTTAGGGTTATGGTTAGGGTTAGGGTTACTGTTAGGGTAAGGGTATGTGTTAAGTTTAGGGTTAGGTTAGGGTTAGGTTTAGCATTAGGGTAAAGGTAAGGGTTAGGGTAAGGGTTACGGTTAAGGTAAGGGTAAGGTTTAGGGTTAGGGTTGGGGTAAGAGTTAGAGTTAGGGTTAGGGTAAGGTTAAGGGTTAGGTTTAGGGTTAGGGTTAGGGTAAGGGTAAGGATTAGGGTTAGGGTTAGGTTTAGGGTAAGGGTTTGTGGTTAGGATTAGGGTAAGGGTTAGGATTAGGTTTAGGGTTAGGTTAAGTGTAAGTGTTAGGGTGAGGGTTCGGCTTAGTGTTAGGGTAAGGGTAAGTGTTAGAGTTAGGGTTAGGTTTAGCATTAGGGTTAGGGTTAGAGTTAGGGTAAGGGTAAGGGTTAGGTTTAGAGTTAGGGGTAGGGTTAGGGTAAGGGTTAGGGTAAGGGTAAGGGTTAGGGTAAGGGTTATGGTTAAGGTAAGGTTAAGGTTTAGGGTTAGGTTAAGGGTTCGTGTTACGTTTAGGGTTATGGTTAGGGTAAAGGTAAGGGTTAGGTTTAGGATTAGGGTTAGGTTTATGGTTAGGGTTAGTGTTAGGTTTAGTGTTAGGGTTAGTGTAAGGGTAATTGTTAGGTTTAGAGATAGGGGTAGGTTTAGGGTAAGGGTTAGGGTTAGGGTTAGGGTTAGGGTTAGGGTAAGCGTTAGAGTTAGGGTTAGGTTATGGTTAGAGTTAATGTTAGTGTTAGGTTAATGGTTAGATTTAGGGTTAGGTTTAGGGTTAGGATTAGGGTTAGGGTAAGAGTTAGGGTTAGGGATTAGTGTTAGGGTTAGCGTTAGGGTAAGGTTTAGGGTTAAGTTTAGGGTTAGGGTAAGGGTTAGGGTTAGGGTTAGGGTTAGCCTTAATGTTAGGGATAGGGTTATGGTTAGGGTTAGGTTAAGGGTAAGGGTTAGGGTTAGGGTTAGGGAAAGGATAAGGGTTAGGGTTAAGGTTAGGTTTAGGGTTAGGGTTAGGGTTAAGGTTAGGGTTAGGGTTAGGGTAAGGGTAAGGGTTAGGGTTAGGATTAGGTTAAAGGTAATGGTTAGGTTTAGGGTTAGGGTTAGGTTTAGGGTTAGGGTTAGGGTTAGGGAAAGGGTACGGGTTAGGGTTAAGGTTAGGTTTAGGGTTAGGGTTAGGGTTAGAGTTAGGGTAAGGGTAAGGGTTAGGTTTAGAGTTAGGGGTAGGGTTAGGGTAAGGGTTAGGGTTAGGGTTAGGGTAAGGGTAAGGGTTAGGGTAAGGGTTAGGGTTAAGGTAAGTTTAAGGGTTAGGGTTAGGTTAAGGGTTCGTGTTAGGTTTAGGGTTAGGTTTAGTGTAAAGGTAAGGCTTAGGTTTAGGATTAGGGTTAGGTTTAGGGTTAGGGTTAGGTTTAGTGTTAGGGTTAGGGTAAGGGTAATTGCTAGGTTTAGAGATAGGGTTAGGGTTAGGGTAAGGGTAAGGGTTAGGGTTAGGGTTAGGGGTAGGTTTAGGGTAAGCGTTAGAGTTAGGGTTAGGTTATGGTTAGAGTTAATGTTAGTGTTAGGTTAATGGTTAGAGTTAGGGTTAGGGTTAGGTTTAGGATTAGGGTTAGGGTAAGAGTTAGGGTTAGGGGTTAGTGTTAGGGTTAGCGTTAGGGTAAGGTTTAGGGTTAAGTTTAGGGTTAGGGTAAGGGTTAGGGTTCGGGTTAGGGTTAGGGTTAGGGTTAATGTTAGGGATAGAGTTAGGGTTAGGGTTAGTTTAAGGGTAAGGGTTAGGGTTAGGGTTAGGGTTAGGGTTAGGTTAAAGGTAAGGGTTAGGTTTAGGGTTAGGGTTAGGTTTAGGGTTAGGGTTAGGGTTAGGGAAAGGATAAGGGTTAGGGTTAAAGTTAGGTTTAGGGTTAGGGTTAGGGTTAAGGTTAGGGTTAGGGTTAGGGTAAGGGTAAGGGTTAGGGTTAGGGTTAGGTTAAAGGTAAGGGTTAGGTTTAGGGTTAGGGTTAGGTTTAGGGTTAGGGTTAGGGTTAGGGAAATGATAAGGGTTAGGGTTAAGGTTAGGTTTAGGGTTAGGGTTAGGGTTAGAGTTAGGGTAAGGGTAAGGGTTAGGTTTAGAGTTAGGGGTAGGGTTAGGGTAAGGGTTAGGGTTAGGGTTAGGGTAAGGGTAAGGGTTAGGGTAAGGGTTAGGGTTAAGGTAAGTTTAAGGGTTAGGGTTAGGTTAAGGGTTCGTGTTAGGTTTAGGGTTAGGTTTAGGGTAAAGGTAAGGGTTAGGTTTAGGATTAGGGTTATGTTTAGGGTTAGGGTTAGGTTTATTGTTAGGGTTAGGGTAAGGGTAATTGTTAGGTTTAGAGATAGGGGTAGGGTTAGGGTAAGGGTAAGGGTTAGGGTTAGGGTTAGGGTTAGGGTAAGCGTTAGAGTTAGGGTTAGGTTATGGTTAGAGTTAATGTTAGTGTTAGGTTAATGGTTAGAGTTAGGGTTAGGGTTAGGTTTAGGATTAGGGTTAGGGTAAAGTTAGGGTTAGGGGTTATTGTTAGGGTTAGCGTTAGGGTAAGGTTTAGAGTTAACTTTAGGGTTAGGGTAAGGATTATGGTTAGGGTTAGGGTTAGGGTTAGGGTTAATGTTATGGTTATGGTTAGGGTTAGGGTTAGGTTAAGGGTAAGGGTTAGGGTTAGGTTTAGGGTTAGGGGTAGGTTAAAGGTAAGGGTTAGGTTTAGGGTTAGGGTTAGGTTTAGGGTTAGGTTTAGGGTTAGGGAAAGGATAAGGGTTAGGGTTAAGGTTAGGTTTAGGGTTAGGGTTAGGGTTAAGGTTAGGGTTAGGGCTAGGGTAAGGGTAAGGGATAGGGTTAGTTTAGGGTTAGGGTTAGTGTAAGGATAAGGGTTAGGGTTAAGTTTAGGGTTAGGGTTTAGGGTAAGGGTAAGGATTAGGATTAGGTTTAGGGTTAGGTTTAGGGTTAGGGTTAGGGTTAGGATAGGGTAAGGTTTAGTGTTGGGGTTAAGGTTAGGGTTAGGTTAAGGGTTAGAGTTTGGGTTAGGGTTAGGGTTAGTATTAGGTTTAGGGTTACGGTTAGGGTTAGGGTTGGGTTTAGATTAAGGGTATGTGTTAAAGTTAGGGTTATGGTTAGGATTAGGTTTAGCATTAGCGTAAGGGTAAGGGTTAGGTTAAGTGTTAGGGTTAAGGTAAGGGTAAGGGTTAGGGTTAGGGTTAGGGTAAGGGTTAGTATTAGGTTTAGAGTAAGGGTAAGGTTTAGGGTTATGGTTAGGGTTAGGGTAAGGGTAAGGGTTAGGGTTAGGTTTAGGTTTAGGTTTAGGTTTAGGTTTAGGGTAAGGGTAAGGGTTAGGGTTAGGGTTAGGGTTAGGGTAAGGGTAGGGTTAGGGTTGGGATTAGGGTAAGGGTAAATGTTAGGGTTAGGTTTAGGATAAGAGTAAGTGTTAGGTCAGAGTTAGGGTTAGGGGTTAGGGTTAGGTTTAGTGTTAGGGTTAGGGTTAGGGTAAGGGTTAGGGTTAGGTTTAGGGTTAGGTTTAGGGTAAAGGTAAGGGTTAGGATTACGGTTAGGTTTAGGTTTAGGGTTAGGATTAGGGTTAGGGTTAGGGAAAGGATAAGGGTTAGGGTTAAGGTTAGGTTTAGGGTTAGGGTTAGGGTTAAGGTTAGGGTTAGGGTTAGGGTAAGGTTAAGGTTTAGGGTTAGGTTTAGGGTTAGGGTTAGGGTAAGGGTAAGGGTTAGGATTAGGGTTAGGGTTAGGGATAGGGTTAGGGTAAGTGTAAGGGTTAGCGTTAAGATTAGGGTTAGGGTTAGGTTTAGAGTTAGTGTTAGGGTTAGGGTGTGGGTTAGGGTAAGGATTAGGGTTAGGAATAGGGTTAGGGTTAGGGTAAGGGTAAGGGTTAGGGTTAGGGTTAGGATTAGGTTTAGCATTAGGGTGAGGGTAAGGGTTAGGGTAATGGGTAGGGTTAAGGTAAGTGTAAGGGTTAGGGTGAGGGTTAGGGTTAGAGTAAGGGTTAGGGTTAGGTTTAGGGTAAGTGTAAGTTTTAGGGTTAGGGTTAGAGGTAGGGTTAGAGTAAGGGTAAATGTTTGGGTTAAGGTTAGGTTTAGGGTTAGGTTTAGGTTTAGGGTAAGGGTAAGGCTTAGCGTTAGGGTTAGGGTTAGGCTAAGTGTTAGGGTTTTGGTTAGGGTTCGGGTTGGGGTTAGGGTAAGGGTAAATGTTAGGGTTAGGTTTAGGATAAGAGTAAGTGTTAGGTCAGAGTTAGGGTTAGGGGTTAGGGTTAGGTTTAGTGTTAGGGTTAGGGTTAGGGTAAGGGTTACGGTTAGGTTTAGGGTTAGGGTTAGGGTAAAGGTAAGGGTTAGGTTTACGGTTAGGGTTAGGTTTAGGGTTAGGATTAGGGTTAGGGTTAGGGAAAGGATAAGGGTTAGGGTTAAGGTTAGGTTTAGGGTTAGGGTTAGGGTTAAGGTTAGGGTTAGGGTTAGGGTAAGGTTAAGGGTTACGGTTAGGTTTAGGGTTAGGGTTAGGGTAAGGGTAAGGGTTAGGATTAGGGTTAGGGTTAGGTTTAGGGTTAGGGTTAGGGATAGGGTTAGGGTAAGTGTAAGGGTTAGCATTAAGATTAGGGTTAGGGTTAGGTTTAGAGTTAGTGTTAGGGTTAGGGTGTGGGTTAGGGTAAGGGTTAGGGTTAGGAATAGGGTTAGGGTTAGGGTAAGGGTAAGGGTTAGTGTTAGGGTTAGGATTAGGTTTAGCATTAGGGTAAGGGTAAGGGTTAGGGTAATGGGTAGGGTTAAGGTAAGTGTTAGAGTAAGGGTTAGGGTTAGGTTTAGAGTAAGTGTAAGTTTTAGGGTTAGGGTTAGGGGTAGGGTTAGGGTAAGGGTAAATGTTTGGGTTAAGGTTAGGTTTAGGGTTAGGTTTTGGTTTAGGGTAAGGGTAAGGCTTAGCGTTAGGGTTAGGGTTAGGCTAAGTGTTAGGGTTAGGGTTAGGGTTCGGGTTGGGGTTAGGGTAAGGGTAAGTGTTAGGATTAGGGTTAGGGTTAGGATAAGACTAAGGGTTATGTCACAGTTAGGGTTAGGGGTTAGGTTTAGGGTTAGGGTTTAGGGTTAGGAGTAGGATAAGGGTTAGCGTTAGGGGTTAGGGTTAGTGTTAAGGTTAGGTTAAGGGTTAGGGATAGGGTTAGGTTTAGGATAAGGGTTAGTGTTAGGGTTAGGGTAAGGGTAAGGGTTAGGTTAGGTTTAGGGTTAGGGTTAGGTTACGGGTTAGGGTTATGGTTAGGTTAGGTTTAGGGTTAGGGTTAGGGTTAGGGATAGGGAAAGGATAAGGGTTAGGGTAAAGGTTAGGTTTAGGGTTAGGGTTAGGGTTAAGGTGAGGGTGAGGTTTAGGGTTGGGTAAGTGTATGGGTTAGGGTTAGGTTATGGGTTAGGGTTAGATTAAGTGTAAGGTATAGGGTTAGGGTTAGGGTAAGGGTAAGGGTTAGGGTTAAGGTTAGGATTATGGTTTGTTCAGAGTTAGGGATAGGGTTAGGTTTACGATTAGGTTAGGGTAAGGGAAAGGGTTAGGTTTAGAGTTAGGGGTAGGGTTAGGGTGAGGGTAAGTTTAGCGTTAGGGTTAGGGTTAGGGTAAGCGTTAGAGTTAGGGTTAGGGTTAATGTTAGTGTTAGGTTAAGGGTTAGGGTTAGGGATAGGGTTAGGGAAAGGATAAGGGTTAGGGTTAAGGTGAGGTTTAGGGTTAGGGTTAGGGTTAAGGTGAGGGTGAGGGTTAGGGTTGGGTAAGGGTAAGGGTTAGGGTTAGGTTATAGGTAAGGGTTAGGTTAAGGGTAAGGGTTAGGGTTAGGGTTACAGTTAGGTTTAGGGTTAGGGTTAGGGTTAGGGTTAGGGTAAGGGTAAGGGTTAGGGTTAAGGTTAGGTTTATGGTTAGGTTCAGACTTAGGGTTAGGATTAGGTTTAGGGTTAGGTTTAGGGTAAAGGAAAGGGTTGGGTTTAGAGTTAGAGGTAGGGTTAGGGTAAGGGTAAGTTTAGGGTTAGGGTTAGGGTAAGCGTTAGAGTTAGGGTTAGGGTAAATATTAGTGTTAGGTTAAGGGTTAGGGTTAGAGTTAGGGTTAGGGTTAGGGTAAGGGTTAGGGTTAGGGGTTAGTGTTAGGGTTAGGGTAAGTGTTATGGGTAGGGTTAGAGTTAGGCTTAGGGTTAGGGTAAGGTTTAGGGTTAGGTTTAGGGTTAGGGTTAGGGTTAGGTTTAGGGTTAGGCTTAGGGTTAGGGTTAATGTTAGGGTAAGGGTTAGGGTTAGGGGATAGGTTTAGGGTTAGGGTAAGGGTTATGGGTAGGGTTAGGGTTAGGGTTAGGGTTAAGGTTAGGGTTAGGGTTAGGGCTAGGATTAGGGCAAGGGTTAGGGTTAGGTTTAGGGTTAGGGTTAGGGTCAGGTTTAGGGTTAGGCTTAGGGTTAGGGTTAATGTTAGGGTTAGGGTTAAGGTTAGGGTTAGGGTTAGGGTTACGGTTACGGTTAGGGTTAGGGTTAGGGTAATGGTATGTGTTAAGGTTAGGGTTAGGGTTAGGGTTAGGGTAAGGTTCAGTGTTGGGGTTAAGGTTAGGGTTAGGTTAAGGGTTAGAGTTTGGGTTAGGGTTGGGTTTAGCGGTAGGTTTAGGGTTACGGTTAGGGTTAGGGTTAGGGTTAGGGTAATGTTATGTGTTAAGGTTAGGGTTAGGGTTAGGGTTAGGGTTAGGGTTTGGTTAAGCATTAGGGTAAGGGTAAGGGTTAGGGTAAGGGTTAGGGTTAAGGTAAGGGTAAGGGTTAGGTTTAGGGTTAGGGTAAGTGTTAGGGTTAGGGTTAGGGGTAGGTTAAGGTTAGGGTTAGGGTTAGGGTTAGTGTAAGGTTTAGAGTTACGGTTAGGGTGGGGGCTAGGTTTAGGGTAAGGGTTGGGGGTTAGGGTTAGTGTTGGGGAAGGGTTAGGTTTAGTGTTAGGGTTAGGTTAAGGGTAAGTGTTAGGGTTAGGTTTAGGTTTAGTGTTAGTGTAAGGGTAAGTGTTAGGGTTAGGGTTAGGGTTAGGTTTAGTGTTAGGGTTAGGGTAAGGGTTAGGGGTTAGGGTTAGGGTTAGGGTAAGGTTTAGCATTAGGGTTAGGGTTAGGTTAAGGGTAAGTGTTAGGGTTAGGGTTAGGTTTAGGGTAAGGGTAAGTGTAAGGGTTAGTTTTAGGCTTAGGTTTAGGGTTAGGGTAAGGGTAAGGGTTAGGTTTAGAGTTAGGGGTTGGGTTAGGTTAAGTGTAAGGGTTAGGGTTAGGGTTATGGTTAGGTTTAGGGTTAGGGTAAGAGTTAGGGTTAGGTTTAGGTTTAGGGTTAGGGTAAAGTTAAGGGTTAGGGTGAGCATTAGGTTTAGGGTTACGGTTAGGGTTAGGGTTAGGGTAAGGGAAAGGGTTAGGTTAGGGTTAGGGTTAGGGTAAGGGTTAGGGTTAGGGTTAGGGTGAGGGTACGGTTAGGGTTAGGTTTATGGTTAGTGTTAGGGTAAGGGTAAGAGTTAGGGTTAGGGTTAGGGTTAGTTTTAGGGTTAGGGTTAGGGTTAGGGTAAGGGTAAGGTTTAGGGTGAAGGTTAGGGTTAGGGTTAGGGTTAGGG
>JANJXV010001232.1:20000-25000 GCA_024803745.1 Megascapheus bottae | reverse complement strand
TTAGGGTAAGGTTAAGGTTAGGGTTAGGGTTAGGGTTACGGTTAGGCTTAGCGTTAGGGGTTAGGGTTAGGGTTAGGGTAAGGGTTAGCGTTAGGGTTAGGGTTAGGTTAAGGGTAAGTGTTAGGGTTAGTGTTAGGTTTAGGTTTAGGGTTAGGGTTAGGGTTTGGGTAAGGGTTAGGGGTTAGGGTTAGGGTAAGGGTTAGCGTTAGGTGTAGGGTTAGGTTAAGGGTATGTGTAAGGGTTAGGTTTAGGGTTAGTGTTAGGGTTAGGTTTATGGTAAGGGTAAGGGTTAGGTTTAGAGTTAGGGGTAGGGTTATGGTAAGGGTAAGGGTAAGGGTTAGGGTTAGGGTTAGGGTTTGGGTTAGGTTTTGGTAAGAGTTAGGTTTAGGTTTAGGGTTTGGGTTAGTGTAAATTTAAGGGTTAGGGTTAGGATTAGGGTTTGGGTTACGGTAAGGGTTAGGGTTAGGGTAAGGGTAAGGGTTAGGTTAGGGTTAGGGTTAGGGTAAGGGTTAGAGTTAGGTTTAGGGTTAGGGTAAGGGTAAGAGTTAGTGTTAGGTTTAGGGTTAGGGTTAGTTTAAGGGTAAGGGTCTGGGTTAGGGTTAGGGTTAGTTTTAGGGTTAGGGTTAGGGTTAGGGTAAGGTTAAGGTTTAGGGTTAGGATAAGTGTTAGGGTTAAGGTTAGGGTTAGGGTAAGGGTAAGGATCAGGTTTAGAGGTAGGGGTAGGGTTAGGGTAAGGGTAAGGGTTAGGGTTAGGGCTAGCATAAGCTTTAGAGTTAGGGTTAGGGTTAGGGTTAGTGTTAATGCTAGTGTCAGGTTAAGGGTTAGGGTTAGGTTTAAGGTTAGGGTTAGGGTAAGGTTTAGGGTTAGGGGTTAGTGTTAGGGTTAGCGTTCGGGTAAGGTTTAGGGTTAGGTTTAGGGTTAGGGTAAGGGTTATGGTTATGGTTAGGGTTAGGGTTAGGGTAAGGGTAAGGGTTAGGGTTAAGTTTAGGGTTAAGATTAGGGTTAGGGTTAGGGTTAGGATTAGTGAAAGTATAAGGGTTAGTGTTAAGGTTAGGTTTAGGGTTAGGTTTAGGGTTAGGGTTAGGTTTAGGGTAAGGGTTAGGGTTAGGTTTAGAGTAAGGGTAAGGTTTAGGGTTAGGGTTAGGGGTAGGGTTAGGGTAAGGGTAAGATTTAGGTTTAGGGTTAGGTTTACGGTTAGGTTTAGTTTAGGGTAAGGGTAAGGTTTAGGGTTAGGGTTGAGGTTAGGGTAAGGGTAAGGGTTAGGTTAGAGTTAGGGTTAGGGTTAGGGTACGGATTAGGATTAGGTTTATGTTAGGTTTAGGGTTAGGGTTAGAGTTAGGGTTAGGGAAAGGATAAGGGTTAGGGTTAGGGTTAGGTTTAGGGTTAGGGTTAGGGTCAGGGTTAGGGTTAGGATAAGGGTAACGGTTAGGGTTAGGGTTAGGGTTAGATTTATGGGCTAGGGTTAGGTTTAGGGTTAGGTTTAGGGTGAGGGTTAGGGTAAGGGTAAGGGTGAGGGTTAGGATTAGCGTTAGGGGTAGGGTAAGGGTAAGGGTTAGGGTTAGGGTTAGGGTTATGGTTAAGTTTAGGGTTAGGGTTAGGATTAGGTTTAGGGTTGGGGATAAGGTTAGTGTTAGGGTTAGGGTAAGGGTAAGTGTTAGGTTTAGGGTTTCGGTTAGGATAAGGGTAAGGGTTCGGATAAGGGTAAAGGACAGGGTTAGGGTTAGAGTTAGGGTAAGGGGTTAGGGTTAGGGTTAGGGTTAGGGTAAGGGTAAGTGTTAGGGTTAGCATTAGTGTTATGGTTAAGCTTAGGGTTAGGGTTAGGATTAGGTTTAGGGTTGGGATTAAGGTTAGGGTTAGGGTTAGGGTAAGGGTTAGGGTTAGGTTTAGGGTAAGGGTAAGTTTTAGGGTTAGGGTTTCGGTTAGGATAAGGGTAAGGGTTAGGGTTATGGTTCGGGTAAGGTTTAGGGTTAGGGGTTAAGTTTAGGGTAAGCGTTAGGTTTAGGGTTAGGTTTAGGGTTAGGGTTAGGGTTAGGGTTAGGGTAAAGTTAAGGGTTAGGGTTAGGGTTAGTGTAAGGCTAGGTGTAAGGTTTAGGGTTAGGGTTAGGGTAAGGTTAAGGGTTAGGGTTAGGGTTACGGTTAGGGTAAGGGTAAGGGTTAGGTTTAGGGTTAGGGTTAGGTTTAGGGTATGGGTTAGGGGTTAGGGTTAGGGTTACGGTAAGTGTTAGGGTTAGGGTTGGGTTTAGGTTAACGGTAAGTGTTAGGGTTAGGTTTCGGTTTAGGGTTAATGTTAGGGTTAGCGTTAGGGTAAGGGTTAGGTGTTAGGGTTAGGGTTAGGGTAAGGGGTAGCGTTAGGGTTAGGGTTAGGTTAAGGGTAAGTGTTAGGGTTAGCTTTAGGGTAAGGGTATGGTTTAGGTTTAGAGTTAGGGGTAGGGTTAGGGTAAGGGTAAGGGTTAGGGTTAGGGTTAGGGTTAGTGTTAAGGTAAGAGTTAGGGTTAGGTTTAGGTTTAGGGTTAGGGTAAGGTTAAGGTTAGGGTTACGGTTAGGCTTAGCGTTAGGGGTTAGGGTTAGGGTTAGGGTAAGGGTTAGCGTTAGGGTTAGGGTTAGGTTAAGGGTAAGTGTTAGGGTTAGTGTTAGGTTTAGGTTTAGGGTTAGGGTTAGGGTTTGGGTAAGGGTTAGGGGTTAGGGTTAGGTTAAGGGTTAGCGATAGGTTTAGGGTTAGGTTAAGGGTAAGTGTAAGGGTTAGGTTTAGGGTTAGAGTTAGGGTTAGGTTTATGGTAAGGGTAAGGGTTAGGTTTAGAGTTAGGGGTAGGGTTATGGTAAGGGTAAGGGTAAGGGTTAGGTTTAGGGTTAGGGTTTGGGTTAGGTTTTGGTAAGAGTTAGGTTAGGTTTAGGGTTTGGGTTAGGGTAAATTTAAGGGTTAGGGTTAGGATTAGGGTTTGGGTTACGGTAAGGGTTAGGGTTAGGGTAAGGGTAAGGGTTAGGTTAGGGTTAGGGTTAGGGTAAGGGTTAGAGTTAGGTTTAGGGTTAGGGTAAGGGTAAGAGTTAGTGTTAGGTTTAGGGTTAGGGTTAGTTTAAGGGTAAGGGTCTGGGTTAGGGTTAGGGTTAGTTTTAGGGTTAGGGTTAGGATAAGGTTAAGGTTTAGGGTTAGGATAAGTGTTAGGGTTAAGGTTAGGGTTAGGGTAAGGGTAAGGATCAGGTTTAGAGTTAGGGGTAGGGTTAGGTTAAGGGTAAGGGTTAGGCTTAGTGCTAGCATAAGCTTTAGAGTTAGGGTTAGGGTTAGGGTTAGTGTTAATGCTAGTGTCAGGTTAAGGGTTAGGGTTAGGTTTAAGGTTAGGGTTAGGGTAAGGTTTAGGGTTAGGGGTTAGTGTTAGGGCTAGCGTTAGGGTAAGGTTTAGGGTTAGGTTTAGGGTTAGGGTAAGGGTTATGGTTATGGTTAGGGTTAGGGTTAGGGTAAGGGTAAAGGTTAGGGTTAAGTTTAGGGTTAAGATTAGGGTTAGGGTTAGGGTTAGGGTTAGTGAAAGTATAAGGGTTAGTGTTAAGGTTAGGTTTAGGGTTAGGTTTAGGGTTAGGGTTAGGTTTAGGGTAAGGGTTAGGGTTAGATTTAGAGTAAGGGTAAGGTTTAGGGTTAGGGTTAGGTGTAGGGTTACGGTAAGGGTAAGGTTTAGGTTTAGGGTTAGGTTTACGGTTAGGTTTAGTGTCGGGTAAGGGTAAGGGTTAGGGTTAGGGTTGAGGTTAGGGTAAGGGTAAGGGTTAGGTTAGGGTTAGGGTTAGGGTTAGGGTACGGATTAGGATTAGGTTTAGGTTAGGTTTAGGGTTAGGGTTAGAGTTAGGGTTAGGGAAAGGATAAGGGTTAGGGTTAGGGTTAGGTTTAGGGTTAGGGTTAGGGTAAGGGTTAGGGTTAGGATAAGGGTAACGGTTAGGGTTAGGGTTAGGGTTAGATTTATGGGCTAGGGTTAGGTTTAGGGTTAGGTTTAGGGTGAGGGTTAGGGTAAGGGTAAGGGTGAGGGTTAGGATTAGCGTTAGGGGTAGGGTAAGGGTAAGGGTTAGGGTTAGGGTTAGGGTTATGGTTAAGTTTAGGGTTAGGGTTAGGATTAGGTTTAGGGTTGGGGATAAGTTTAGTGTTAGGGTTAGGGTAAGGGTAAGTGTTAGGTTTAGGGTTTCGGTTAGGATAAGGGTAAGGGTTCGGATAAGGGTAATGGTTAGGGTTAGGGTTAGGGTTAGGGTAAGGGGTTAGGGTTAGGGTTAGGGTTAGGGTAAGGGTAAGTGTTAGGGTTAGCATTAGTGTTATGGTTAAGCTTAGGGTTAGGGTTAGGATTAGGTTTAGTGTTGGGATTAAGGTTAGGGTTAGGGTTAGGGTAAGGGTTAGGGTTAGGTTTAGGGTAAGGGTAAGTTTTAGGGTTAGGGTTTCTGGTAGGATAAGGGTAAGGGTTAGGGTTATGGTTAGGGTAAGGTTTAGGGTTAGGGGTTAAGTTTAGGGTAAGCGTTAGGTTTAGGGTTAGGTTTAGGGTTAGTGTTAGGGTTAGGGTAAGGAATAGGGTTAGGGTTAGGTTAGGATTAGGTTTAGAGTTAGGGTTAGGGTTAGGGTAAGGGTAAGGATTAGGGTTAGAGTTACGGTTAGGGTTAGGGTTAAGGTTAGGTTTAGGGTTAGGTTTAGGATTAGGGTTAGGGTTAGGGTTAGGGTAAGGGTAAGGGTTCGGGTTGGGGTTAGTTTTAGGTTTAGGGTTAGGGTAAGGGTAAGGGTAAGGGTTAGGGTTAGGGTTAGCGTTATGGTAAGGGTAAGGGTTAGGGTTAATGTTAGGGTTAGGGTTAGTGTTAGGCTTAGGGTTAGGTTTAGGGTAAGGGTAAGTGTTAGGGTTAGGGTTAGGGTTAGTGTTAGGGTTAGGGTAAGTGTTAGGGTTAGGGTTAGGGTAAGGCTTAGGGTAAGGGTTATGGTTAGGGTTAGGTTTAGGGTTAGGGTTAGGGTAAAGGTAAGGGTTTGGGTTAGAGTTAGTGTTAGGGTT
>JANJXV010001232.1:5000-15000 GCA_024803745.1 Megascapheus bottae | reverse complement strand
GTGTTAGGGTAAGGCTAAGGGTGAGTGTTAGGATTAGGGTTAGGGTTAGTGTAAGGGTAAGTGTTAGGGTTAGGGTTAGGGTTATGGTTAAAGTTAGGGTTAGGTTTAGGATTAGGTTTAGGGTTGGGGTTAAGGTTAGGGTTAGGGTTAGGGAAAGGGTTATGGGTGAGGGTTAGGGTTACGGTAAGGGTTAGGGTTAGGGTTAGGTTTAGGTTAAGGGTAAGGTTTAGGATAAGCGTAACAGTTAGGGTTAGGGTAAGGGTAAGGGTTACGATAAAGGTAACGGTTAGGGTTAATGTTAGGGTTAGAGTTAGGTGTTAGGGTTAGGGTTAGGGTTAGTGTAAGGGTAAGGATTAGGGTTAGGTTTAGGGTTAGGGTTAGGGTTAGGGTTAGGGAAATGGTAAGGGTTAGGGTATGTGTTAGGTTTAGGGTTAGGGTTAGGTTTAGGATTAGGGTTAGAGTTAGGGATAGGGTAAGGATTACGGTTACATTTAGGGTTAGGGTTAGGGGTTAGGGTTAGGGTTAGGGTTAGGGTTTGGTAAGTGTAAGGTTTAGGGTTAGGGTTAGGGTTAGGTTCAGGGTTAGGGTTAGAGTAAGGGTAAGTGTTAGTGTTAGGATTAGGGATAGGGTTAAGGTTAGGGTTAGGGTTAGGGTTAGGGTTAGTGTTAGGGTTAGCATTAAGGTTAGGGTTAGGGTTAGGGTAAGGGTAAAGATTAGGGTTAGGGTTAAGGTAAGGGTAAGGTTTAGGATTACGGTTTGGGTTAATGTTAGGGTTAGGGTTAGGGGTTAGTGTTAGGGTTAGGGTTAGGGGTAGGATTAGGGTTAGAGTTAGGGTTAGTGTAAGGGTTAGGGTTAGGATTAGGTTTAGGGTTAGGAGTTAGGGTTAAGGTTTGGGTTAGGGTGAGGGTTTGGTTAAGGGTAAGGATTAGCGTTAGGGTTAGGGTTAGGTTTAGGTTTAGGGTTAGGATAAGTGTAAGGGTTAGGTTTAGGGTTAGGGTTAGGGTTAGCCTTAAGGTTAGGGTTAGGGTTAGTGTAAGGGTAAGGGTTCGGGTTAGGTTAAGAGTTAGGGTTAGGGTTAGGGTTATGGGTTATGATTAGGGTTAGGGTTAGGTTTAGGGTTATGTTTTGCTAAGGGTAAGGGTTAGGGTTAGGGTTAGGTTTATTGTTAGGGTGAGGGTTAGGGTTAGGTTTAGGGAAATGGTGAGGGTTAGGTTAGGGTTACGGTTAGGGAAAGCGAAAGGGTTAGGGTTAGGGTAAGGGGTTAGGGTTATGATTAGGGTTAGGGTGAGGGTTAGGTTTAGGGTTAGGGTTAGAGTAAGTGTAAGGGTTAGTGTTAGGGTTAGGGTTAGGTTTAAGTTTAGGTTTACGGTAGGGTTAGGGTAAGGGTAAGGGTTAGGGTTAGGGTTAGGTTTAGGGTTAAGGTTAGGGTTAGGGTTAGGGTAAGGTTAAGGGTTAGGGTTAGGGTTACTGTTAGGGTTAGGGGTAGAGTTAGGGTAAGGGTAAGGGTTAGGGTTAGGGTTAAGGTTAAGTTTAGGTTTAGGGTTAGGTTTAGGTTTAGGGTAAGGGTAAGGGTTAGGGTTAGGGTTAGGGATAGGGTTAGGGTTAGCATTAAGGTTAGGGTTAGGGGTAGGATAAGGCTAAGGGTAGGGTTAGGGTTAGGTGTTAGGGTTACATTTAGGGTTAGGTTTAGGGTTAGGGTTTGGGTAAGGAAAGGGGTTATGTTTAGGGTTAAGGTTAGGGATAGGGTTAAGGTTAGGGTTAGGGTTAGAGGTAGGGTAAGGGTTAGGGTTAGGGTTAAGGTTAGGGAAAGGGTTAGTTTTAGGGTAAGGGTTAGGGTTAGGGTTAGGGTAAGGGTAAGTGTTAGGGTTAGGGTTGGGGTTAGGGTTAGGTTTAGGATAAGGGTAAGCGTTAGGGTTAGGGTTAGGTTTAGGTTTAGGGTTAGGGTTAGGGTAAGATTAAGGGTTAGGTTTAGGGTTAGGGTTAGGGTAAGGGTAAGGGTTAGGGTTAGGGTTAGGTTTAGGGTTAGGGTTAGGTTTAGTGTTAGGGTCAGGGTTAGGGAAATGGTTAGGGGTTAGGGTTAGGGTTAGGGTTAGGCTTACGGTAAGGGTTAGGGTTAGGGTTAGGGTTAGGGTAAGGGTAAGGTTTGGGATAAGCGTAATGGTTAGTGTTAGGGTTAGGGTTTAGGGTTAGGGTTAGGGTTAGGGATAGGGTAATGGTAAGGGTTCTGGTTCGGTTTTGGGTTAGGGTTAAGGGTAGGGTTTGGGTTAGGGTTAGGGAAAGTGTTAGGGTTAGCGTTAATGTTAGGGTTAGGGTAAGGGAAAGGGTTAGGGTTAGGGGTGGGTTAGGCTTAGGTTTAGGGTTAGGGTAAGGGTTAGGGTAAGGATTAGGGTTCGTGTTAGGGTAAGGGTAAGGATGAGGGTTAGGGTTAGGGTTAGGGTTAGGGCTAGGTTTAGGGTTAGGGTTAGGGTTAACATTAGGGTTAGGGGTTAGGGTTAGGGTTAGGGTTAGGTTTAGGGTTAGGGTAAGGGTTAGGGTTAGGATAAGGGTAACGGTTAGGGTTATGGTTAGGGTTAATTTTAGGGATAGTGTTAGGGTAAGGCTAAGGGTGAGTGTTAGGATTAGGGTTAGGGTTAGGGTAAGGGTAAGTGTTAGGGTTAGGGTTAGGGTTATGGTTAAAGTTAGGGTTAGGTTTAGGATTAGGTTTAGGGTTGGGGTTAAGGTTAGGGTTAGGGTTAGGGAAAGGGTTATGGGTGAGGGTTAGGGTTACGGTAAGGGTTAGGGTTAGGGTTAGGGTTAGGTTAAGGGTAAGGTTTAGGATAAGCGTAACGGTTAGGGTTAGGGTAAGGGTAAGGGTTACGATAAAGGTAACGGTTAGGGTTAATGTTAGGGTTAGAGTTAGGTGTTAGGGTTAGGGTTAGGGTTAGTGTAAGGGTAAGGATTAGGGTTAGGTTTAGGGTTAGGGTTAGGGTTAGGGTTAGGGAAATGGTAAGGGTTAGGGTATGTGTTAGGTTTAGGGTTAGGGTTAGGTTTAGGATTAGGGTTAGAGTTAGGGATAGGGTAAGGGTTACGGTTACATTTAGGGTTAGGGTTAGGGGTTAGGGTTAGGGTTAGGGTTAGGGTTAGGGTTTGGTAAGTGTAAGGTTTAGGGTTAGGGTTAGGGTTAGGTTCAGGGTTAGGGTTAGGGTAAGGGTAAGTGTTAGTGTTAGGATTAGGGATAGGGTTAAGGTTAGGGTTAGGGTTAGGGTTAGGGTTAGTGTTAGGGTTAGCATTAAGGTTAGGATTAGGGTTAGGGTAAGGGTAAAGATTAGGGTTAGGGTTAAGGTAAGGGTAAGGTTTAGGATTACGGTTTGGGTTAATGTTAGGGTTAGGGTTAGGGGTTAGTGTTAGGGTTAGGGTTAGGGGTAGGATTAGGGTTAGAGTTAGGGTTAGTGTAAGGGTTAGGGTTAGGATTAGGTTTAGGGTTAGGAGTTAGGGTTAAGGTTTGGGTTAGGGTGAGGGTTTGGTTAAGGGTAAGGATTAGCGTTAGGGTTAGGGTTAGGTTTAGGTTTAGGGTTAGGATAAGTGTAAGGGTTAGGGTTAGGGTTAGGGATAGGGTTAAGGTTAGGGTTAGGGTTACGGTTAGGGTTAGGATAAGGGTAAGGGTTAGGGTTATGGTTAGGGTAAGGTTAAGGTTTAGAATTAGGGTTAGGGTTAGGGTAAGGATAAGGGTTAGGGATAGGGTTAGGGTGGCGTTTGGTTAAGGGTAAGGGATAGGGTTAATGTTACTTTTAGGGTTAGGGTAAGTGTAAGGGTTAGATTAAGGGTATCGGTTAGGGTTAGGGTAAGGGTAAGGGTTAGGATAAGGATAACAGTTAGTGTTAATGTTAGGGTTATGGTTAGGGGTTAGGGTTAGGGTTAGGGTAATGGTTAGTGTTAGGGGTTAGGGTTAGGGTAAGGTTTATGGTGAGGGTTTAGGGTTAGGGTTAGGGTTATGGTTGGGGTTAGGGGTAGGGTAAGGCTAAGGGTTCTGGTTAGCTTTAGGGTTAGTGTTAAGGTTAAGGTTAGAGTTAGGGTTAGGGAAAGTGTTAGGTTAGCGTTACTGTTAAGGTTATGGTAAGGGAAAGGGTTAGGTTTAGGGTTGGGTTAGGCTTAGGTTTAGGGTTAGGGTTAGGGTTACGGTAAGGTTAAGGTTTAGGGTTAGGGTTAGGGTTAGGATTAGGGTTAGGGTTAGGGTGAGGGTTAGGTTTAGGGTTAGGGTTAGGGTTAGATTTAGGGTTAGGTTAGGGTTAAATTTAGGGTTAGGGTTAGGGTTAGGATAAAGGTAAGGGTTAGGGTTAGTGTTAGGGGTTAGGGTTAGGGTTAGTGTTAGGTTTGGGGTTAGGTTTAGGGTAAGGGTTAGGGTTGCGATAAGGGTAATGGTTAGGGTTAGGGTTAGGGTTATGGTTTAGGATTAGGGTTAGGTTTACGGTTAGGGTTATGGTTCGGGTTAGGGTAAGAGTTAGTTTTAGGGTAAGGGTAAGTGTTAGAGTTAGGGTTAGGGTTGGGCTTAGTATAAGGATAAGGGTTAGGGTAAGGGTTAGGTTTAGGTTTAGGGTTAGGGTAAGGATTAGGGTTAGTGTTAGGGTAAGGGTAAGGATGAGGGTTAGGGTTAGGTTTAGGGTTAGGGTTAGGGTTAGGTTCAGTGTTAGCATTAAGGTAAGGGTAAATGTTAGGGTTAGGGTTAGGGTTAGGGTTAGGGGTAAGGGTTAGGGTTAGGGTTAGGGTTAAGGTAAAGGTAAGTTTTAGGATTAGGGTTAGGGTTAGGTTAAGGGTTACGGTTAGGTTTAGTGTTAATGTTAAGGTTAGGGTTAGGGTTAGGGTTAATGAAAGGGTAAGGGTTAGGGAAAGGTTTAGGTTTAGGGTAAGGGTAGGTTTAGGGTTAGGGTAAGGGTTAGGGTTAGGATTAGGTTTAGGGTTACGGGTTAGGTTTAGAGTTAGGGTAAGGGTAAGGGTTAGGGTTAGGATTAGGTTTAGGGTTACGGGTTAGGGTTAGGGTTAGGGTTAGGTTTAGGTTTAGGTTTAGGGTTAGGATTAGGGTTAGAGTTAGGGTTAGGGTAAGGTTTAGGGTTAGGATTAGGTTTATCGTTACGGGATAGGGTTAGGGTTAGGTTTAGGGTTAGGGTTTGGGTAACGGTAATGATTAGGGTTAGGTTTAGGGTTAGGTTTACGGTTAGGGTTAGGGTAAGGGTAAGGGTTAGGGTTAGGGTTAGGGATAGGGTTAAGGTTAGGGTTAGGGTTAGGGTTAGGATAAGGGTATGGTTTAGGGTTAGGATTAGGGTAAGGGTAAGGTTTAGGATTAGGGTTAGGGTTAGGGTTAGGGTAAGGATAAGGTTTAGGGATAGGGTTAGGGTGGCGTTAATGTTACGGTTAGGGTTAGAGTAAGGGTAAGGGTTAGATAAAGGGTAATGGTTAGGGTTAGGGTAAGGGTAAGGGTTAGGTTAAGGGTAACGGTTAGGGTTAATGTTAGGGTTAGGGTTAGGGGTTGGGGTTAGGGTTAGGGTAAGGGTAAGGTTTAGGTTTAGGTTTAGGGTTCGGTTCAAGGTTAGGGTTAGGTTTAGGGAAAGAGTAACGGTTAGGGTATTGTTAGGTTTAGGGTTAGGGTTAGGGTTAGGGTTAGGATTAGGGTTAGAATTAGGGTTAGGGTAAGGGTAAGAGTAAGGTTTAGGGTTAGGTTTAGGTTTATGGGTTAGGATTAGGGTTAGGGTTAGGGTTAGGTTTAGGGTTAGGATTTGGGTAAGATTAAGTGTTAGGGTTAGGTTTAGGGTTAGGGTTAGGGTAAGGGTAAGGGTTTTGGTAAGGGTTAGGAATAGGTTTAAGTGTAGGGTTAGGGTTAGGGTTAGGGTTAGGATAAGGGTAAGGGTTAGGGTTAGGTTTAGGTTTATGTTAAGGGTTAGGCTTAGTATTAGGGTTAGGTTTAGGGTAAGGAATAGGGTTAGGGTTAGGGTTAGGGTGAGGGTTAACATTAAGGTTAGGCTTAGGGTTAGGGTAAGGATAAGGGATAGGGTTAGGGTTTTGGTTAAGGTTCGGGTTCATATTAGGGTTAGGGTAAGGGTAGGGGTTAGGATTATTGTTAGGGTAAGGGTAAGGGTAAGGGTTAGGGTTAGGGTAAGGGTAAGGGTAAGGGTTAGGGTCTGGAATAGTGTTAGAGTAAGGGTTATGTTAAGGTTTAGGGTCACGGTTACGTTTAGGGTTAGGGTTAGTGTAAGGGTAAAGGTTAGGGTTAGGGTTAGGGTTAGGTTTAGGGTTAGGGTTAGGGTAAGGGTAAGGATTAGGGTTAGGGTTAGGGTTAAGTTTAGGGTTAGGGCTAGGTTTAGGGTTAAGGTTAGGGTTAGGGTTAGGGTTAGGGTTAGGGTAAGGGTTAGGGTTAGGGTTAGGGTTACCATTAGGTTTAGGGTAAGGTTAAGAGTTAGGATTAGGGTTAGGGTTAGGGATAGGGGTTAGGGTTAGGGTTAAGGTTATGGGTTAGGTTTAGGGTTAGGGTTAGGGTTAGGCTAAGGGATAGGGTTAGGGTTAGTGTTAGGATTAGGGTTAGGGAAATGGTTAGGGTAAGGGTTAGGGTTAGGGTTAGGCTTAGGGTAAGGGTAAGTGTTAGGGTTAGGTTCAGGGTTAGGGTTAATGTAAGGGTAAGGGTAAGGGTTAGGGTTAGGTTTAGGGTTGGGGTTAAGGTTAGGGTTAGGGTTAGGGTTAGGGTTAGGGTTAGGGTAAGGGTTAGGGTTAGGGTTACCATTAGGTTTAGGGTAAGGTTAAGAGTTAGGATTAGGGTTAGGGTTAGTGATAGGGGTTAGGATTAGGGTTAAGGTTATGGGTTAGGGTTAGGGTTAGGGTTAGGCTAAGGGATAGGGTTAGGGTTAGTGTTAGGATTGGGGTTAGGGAAATGGTTAGGGTAAGGGTTAGGGTTAGGGTTAGGCTTAGGGTAAGGGTAAGTGTTAGGGTTAGGTTCAGGGTTAGGGTTAAGGTAAGGGTAAGGGTAAGGGTTAGGGTTAGGTTTAGGGTTGGGGTTAAGGTTAGGGTTAGGGTTAGCGTAAGGGTAAGGGTTAGGATTAGGGTTTGGGTTAGTGTAAGGTTTAGGGTTACTGTTAGGGTTAGGGTGAGGGTTAGGGTTAGGGTTAGTGTTAGTTTTAGGGTTAGGGGTTAGGCTTAGGGTTAGCGTTAGGGTTAGGTTTAGGGCAAGGGTTTGGACAAGGCTAAGGGTTAGGTTAGGTTTAGGCTTAGGGTTAGCGGTTAGGTTTAGGGTTAGTGTTAGTGTTAGGGTTAGTGTTAGGTTTAGGGAAAGGGTAAGAGTTAGGGTAAGGGTTAGGGTTAGGGTTAGGTTTAGTGTTATGATTATTGTAAGGATTAGGGTTAGGGCTACGGCAAGGGTAATGGTGAGGGTTAGGGTTAGGGTTAGGGTTAGGGTTAGGGTCAGTTTTAGGTTTAGGGTTAGGTTAAGGGTAACGGTTAGGGTTAGGGTTAGGATTAATATTAAGGTTAGGGTTAGGGTAAGGGTTAGGTTTAGAGTTAGGGAAAGGGTAAGGGTTAGGGTAAGTGTTAGGGTTAGGGTTAGGGTTAGAGTTCGGTGTTAGGGTAAGGGTTAGGGATAGGGTAAGATTTAGGGTTAGGGTTAGGGTTAGGGTAAGGGTAAGCGTTAGTGTTAGTGTTAGGGATAGGGTTAGGTAAGGGTTAGGGTTACGTTTTGGGTTAGGTTTAGGGTTAGGGTTAGAGTAAGTGTAAGTGTTAGGGTTAGGGTACGATTAGGGGTTAGGGTTAGGGTAAAGGTAAGGGTTAGGGTAAGGGTTAGGGTTAAGGTAAGGGTAAGGGTTAGGGTTAGGATAAGGGTAAGTGTTAGGGTTAGGGTTAGGGTTAGGGTAAAGTTAAGGGTTAGGGTTAGGTTTAGGGTAAGTGTAGGTGTTAGGTTTAGGGTTAGGGTTAGGGTAAGGTTAAGGGTTAGGTTTAGGGTTACGGTTAGGGTAAGGGTAAGGGTTAGGTTTAGGGTTAGGGTTACGTTTAGGGTATGGGTTAGGGGTTAGGGTTAGGGTTACGGTAAGTGTTAGGGTTAGGGTTGGGTTTAGGTTAACGGTAAGTGTTAGGGTTAGGTTTAGGTTTAGGGTTAATGTTAGGTTTAGCGTTAGGGTAAGGGTTAGGGGTTAGGGTTGGGTTAGGGTAAGGGGTAGCGTTAGGGTTAGGGTTAGGTTAAGGGTAAGTGTTAGGGTTAGCTTTAGGGTAAGGGTAAGGTTTAGGTTTAGAGTTACGGGTAGGGTTAGGGTAAGGGTAAGCGTTAGGGTTAGGGTTAGGGTTAGGGTTAAGGTAAGAGTTAGGGTTAGGTTTAGGTTTTGGGTTAGGGTAAGGTTAAGGTTAGGGTTAGGGTTAGGGTTACGGTTAGGCTTAGCGTTAGGGGTTAGGGTTAGGGTTAGGGTATGGGTTAGCATTAGGGTTAGGGTTAGGTTAAGGGTAAGTGTTAGGGTTAGTGTTAGGTTTAGGTTTAGGGTTAGGGTTAGGGTTTGGGTAAGGGTTAGGGGTTAGGGTTAGGGTAAGGGTTAGCGTTAGGTGTAGGGTTAGGTTAAGGGTATGTGTAAGGGTTAGGTTTAGGGTTAGTGTTAGGGGTAGGTTTATGGTAAGGGTAAGGGTTAGGTTTAGAGTTAGGGGTAGGGTTATGGTAAGGGTAAGGGTAAGGGTTAGGGTTAGGGTTAGGGTTTGGGTTAGGTTTTGGTAAGAGTTAGGGTTAGGTTTAGTGTTTGGGTTAGGGGTAGGGTTAAGGTGAGGGTTAGGTTTGGGTAAGGGTAAGGGTTAGGGTTAGGTTATGGGTTAGGGTTAGGGTAACGGTAAGGGTTAGGGTTAGGGTTAGGGTTAGGTTTAGGGTTAGGGTTAGGGTTAGGGTTAGGTAAGGGTAAGGTTCAGGGTTAAGTTTAGGGTTAGGGTAAGGCTTAGGGTTAGGTTAAGTGTAAGGGTTAATTTTAGGGTTAGGTTTTGGGTTAGGGTAAGGGTAAGGGTTAGGATTAGGGTTAGGGTTAGGTTTAGGATTAGGGTTAGGGTTAAGGTTAGGGTTAGGGTTAGGGTAAGGGTTAGGTTTAGGGTTAGGGTTAGGGTAAGGGTAAGGGTTAGGTTTAGAGTTAGGGGTAGGGCTAGGGTAAGTGTAAGGGTTTGGGTTAGGGTAAGAGTAAGCGTTAGAGTTAGGGTTAGGGTTAGGGTTAGAGTTAATATTAGTGTTAGGTTAAAGGTTAGGGTTAGGCTTAGGGTTAGGGTAAAGATTAGGGTTACGGGTTAGTGCTAGGGTTAGGGTTAGTGTTAAGTTTAGGGTTAGGGTTAGGCTTAGGGTTAGGTTAAGTGTAAGGGTTAGGTTTAGGGTTAGGGTTTGGGTTAGGGTAAGGGTTAGGGTTAGGTTTAGGGTTAGGGTTAGGGTAAGGGTAAGGGTAAGGGTTAGGTTTAAGTTAGGGGTAGGGTTAGGGTAAGTGTAAGGGTTAGGGTTAGGGTTAGGGTAAGCGTTAGAGTTAGGGTTAGGGTTAGAGTTAATGTTAGTGTTAGGTTAAAGGTTAGGGTTAGGGTTAGGGTAAGGGTAAGGGTTAGGTTTAGGGTTTGGGCTAGGTTAAGGATTAGGGTTAGGGTTAAGGTTAGGGTTAGGGTTAGGTTAAGGGTAAGGGTTAGTGTTAGGGTTAGAGTTAGGTTTAGGGTTAGGGTGAGGGTTAGAGTACGGGTTAGGGTTAGGGTTAGGTTTAGGGTTGGGGTTTTGGTAAGGGTAAGTGTTAGGGTTAGGGTTAGGGTTAGGGTAAGAGTAAGGGTTAAGGAAAGGATAAGGGTTAGGGTTAAGGTAAGGGTTAGGGTTAGGGTTAGGGTTAAGGTGAGGGTTAGGTTTGGGTAAGGGTAAGGGTTAGGGTTAGGTTATGGGTTAGGGTTAGGGTAAGGGTTAGGGTTAGGGTTAGGGTTAGGTTTAGGGTTAGGGTTAGGGTTAGGGTAAGGGTAAGGGGTAGAGTTTGGGTTAGGGTTAGGTTTAGCGTTAGGTTTAGGGTTC